>JAANBB010000197.1:0-69017 GCA_014621425.1 Cylindrodendrum hubeiense | reverse complement strand
TGATGCTAGCTTGGATGGTGTTAGTGAGGCTGTGAAGAAACAGATCGACCACATGATCCGTCATTGTCACGATCGAGAGACGAACATCGAGCGTAACTTTGTCAACAAAGTTCTCCCATATCTTCGTGATAATGTGCTTGTTAAGTACCAGAAGCGGGATTCAATCGCCAAAGTTTCCAATGAATTACACAAATATTACAACAATCGTCCTTCTCAAACTGCAATGGAGACTCGGCGACGCGACGTTCCGTCAAAGGCAACCCATTGCGGTAGCTTCCCGGATGGCAAAATATTCTTCTATTCTCCTCAACTGATTCGAGTATACGCGAATTCTGACGCGAATTCTGAAGCGAGTATCCGACTCATTCAACCCACTGCACAAGAGGGGGAATGGCAGAACGGACTTCGTCCCAACTCCAAGTCTTGCGCAAATGACTCTCTCCTCATATTATCGAAGTCGAAAGAGTCCTTCACTGTATGTAACTATTGCAGATGGCACATCTTGCGTGCAACTTCTGACAAGTGATGAACAGTGCACTGTCCACAGCCTCATTGACACTCCTACCTACCAACCCCAACAACAACTTTTCAAGCTTGGGAAAACTCCCAATTCCATCGAGAAGGTGGCGCTATCCCCAGATGGGGCCATGTTTGCGGTGGCCTGCAGACCAGATTCCGGCACCGCGAGGGCCCTAGTGTGGTTGTTTCCCGTCAGCGAGCCCCCCCCGTGAGTTGTCGTTCCGGTCAATGCCAGTTATCATACTCATGGGTATAATAGATCTAGAGATTCCAGCACAACATTCAGCAGTGAGAATTCGGGAAGCTGCATGAATGCTGATTCTGCGCTGAAAGCGGGTGATGGTAACCTGCAACATGCGAAGTATAACGTCGACCTCTGTTTTTCCAGCAACAGCCGTATCCTGTTTCAGGCTTACACTTTGGATTTAAAGCGCGTAACTCCTCGTGTGAGGGTAAACATGTGGAATACCGCTACTGAATCTCTTATCGCGACATGCATCATAGATGATAATGTAAGTCACGGTCTCAGGATGTCTCCCACCTTCCATGCTAACAAACACAAGGACACGGCACACACTGGCTTTTTCATGAAGTCTATTGTTCCTCTCAATGTGGAAGGAGGATTTATCTGCATCACGCATGAGACTTCTCTCGTAAAGCAGACAATATACGGCGATTACCTACGCAAAGAGTTAATTCGCGTGCCAGGGGTTCGCGGCATAAAGACCGTGCTTCTGTCCGCAGATGACGAAAGAATCGTCATGCTAGCCACATCAAGCAAAAGCAATGAAGTCAAAATATATGGAGGTTCCTTCAAATTCCCGAAACCATAGAAAACCCCGAACGGCTGGACCTCTCGAACAAGATTCGGTACAGCCAGGATGAGGACAACGCATGTCTGGGAGTCAAAAATGGAAAAATGCTTCTTATATTAACGAGGTTGCAAGAAAGAATCACGTACGAGATTGATATAGAGAGATTGTTCAATAGGGAAGCAGATGAGGTGTATTAATACAGCAGTGGTTGTATGATATCGGTATAATGGGACAAACCCTGTCATAGTGCAGACTATATATACAAATTATGATACCCTGTACATTAATTAGGGCTCGCATCTCCAATAGCCCGTTCAATCACCGACTCGAGGGCACCCTGAGCTTCTCCTTGACCCACTCCGAGTTTATCACGCCACCGAAATCCCAGAACGACAGTGGCTGCCGGATGTAGCCCTCCGTGTTATGTTTGATTTCGTCGTCGAGATCTTCAAAGAGGGTGCGTACTTTGATTTCATCGCCTAGATCAGTTCCAATATTGAGCCAGGACCGTTTTCTATCCTCTTCTCTGTTGATCCATTTCAGTACCAATGTAAAGAGCACAAAGACGCCAATCTAGAAATACTTAGCAATCATCTATTCAAAATAGTTATCCGAGCAGACTCACAATGGAAAATGCCGCAACAGCCTGAAGTGCGTCCGGGTTCAACATATAAGTCATAGCACCTCCGAGAACAATGATTAAAATGCATAGAATCGCCGAGGCGCAGGAGATCACTAATCGCAGGAAGTACCAGGACGTATCGATTCCTATGATCTCTTTAATCGAAGCAGGCACCGAAGGGGTATCCATATAATGACTTTTATAGCTAGGAATTACTAGGTCAGTCATCAAATACTGAGCCAGGAGGAACTTGGTGTCACCTACCATCGATAAAATCGGAATGCAGCGCATGACTCAAATGCCCACACGAGGATACAGCAGACAGATGCCATCTCGGAGATGATATCAACAATCTTGTGATACTAAGTCAGCATCTAATCTTTGAGGGATATCCGGGAGCTACTTACCGTTGAGTAACGCGGCCATTTGGCATATTTCAAGAGAGGCAGCCAAAAAAGCCAGGCCGAGCCGAATACAGCCATAAATGGCACGTCAAATTTGTTTTTCATGGAAAAGATCCGTGCTGGTCGTGCCCACCATTGATTAGGGTTGTCTTCTAAGTTTTTCTTCGCCGTATGGGCGAATCCAAACAAAGTTCTTGATGCGACATAAAGCGTGGTACTCGATGTAGAAGCGATATTGATAATCAGCAGAGCTGTCAAACCTCTTGGCATTGCACTCTCTGAATAGTCCGCGGCACTGTTCACGAATATCGATGCGCTCGCATTCTTCATGGGCGTGGCTCCCCATTTCAGGTTCGGTAGTCTTTCATCTGCCCAGTCCATGTTCTGGCTAACAATCCAGCCGCCCATGAGATACACAGCCGTGACAACAACAGGGACCCAAAGTGCGTATTCGAATGGGTTTTTGTTCGCGGGTCTGACGATTCGACGAATCCTTTGGCTCCTTGTTAGTCTTTCTGTGTCTGACGCAGGTGCAGAAGTACCGAAGCTAGCCTCTTGAGCTGTTGCTGCAACGACTTCGATGCCCACAAATGCGAACGATGCAATAAAGATGGACGTCATGATTGCGCCGAACCAGCCTGCATAACCGTCCTCTGGACTGTGGAATGCGGCATGTATCGAAACATTTGATTGGCGTCTATCAATTTGCTGAGGCTCTGCGTCTTCGGCGATTTAAATAAGTCAATATCAGTGGTAGGGATACTGGAAGAGATATGAGGCATGCTCTAAATTAAACGTACAATTCGCATTGACGACGTTCATCATGATTATGATAGCCACAGCCAAGACCAGCTTCAGAGAACCAAACATCAGCTCAACTGATCGAAATATCTAATATTAAATGCGAACGTCAGCTAACGCATCTTGTCACATGGGGGAAACCTTCTAACACGCATGTCCATCAGATTGAATAGGATGGGAACCAGCAGCGACGCAATGGTAATTATGACAGACACAGCCGTATTTAGCTCAAGGAAGTCGACCAAGGACCCAATGGTAGTTGTCAACGTAGCATAAGAGAAGCAGTACGCAAGCCTAAATTTGATCAATCGACATATCATCCAGGAAATAAGGGAGAAGGCATTGCCATTACCAGTACAAGATGGCCACCGACGTTCCCACCTCTTTATCCACGAACCTTTGGACAAAGACAATAAGAGCGCCGGCAATAGGCCAAATTTGCAACATAGTTGACAAACCATGCATTACCATCAATGAAAGAATACCCAGGAAAAGATAGGCATACGTCACTGCGGCGGAACCACCAATATGCAGAACAGTGCCCATCCTAATGTAGTATCCCATTCCAATGACTGCCCCAATGGCAACCATGAAGATGTGAATGTTGTACAGCTCGCGTCTACTACCATTAGCCTAGAAGAGACAAAAGTCTCTGGAGACGGATGGGGTACCTGAGTGATCCAGAATCATTCGACCTGTTCAAATTTAGCTCATATTTTTATGGAGATTTGGAATGCTATCTCAGACCTGACTGGATCTACAATCTCTTCTTCATCCTGTCGAGCAATTGAATTTGTGTAACGGTGTCCCCGAGAGTCATTTCTTTCGCCCCTAACGGAGTCACTGAAAGTAGGGCCAACATCCGAGTCAACATCAGGATTCGGCGGTGCCGTAAAAGCTGGCTCAGGGACAGTCTCTACCAAGGGGTACCATGAACCATTGTGTGATTGATCATAGTCGTCCCAATTTATGGGTTCGACTGGCGTCTCACCTGCGTCAATGCTTCGGCCATTCATGATAGTATCAAATAACTTTGATGTTACGTGAGACTAAAGTAAGCAAGCAGAGAAAGCCCAACTTCTTTTCTTCTCAATCAGATATTGTTAGAATGTTCAGGCTCGCGGGTGGCCGGAACGCTTCACGTGCATTGAACGACGAGGCGCACTTAGTTGCACATGTGGGCCACGTATTAAGTGAACGCCTCTTTTGATGCAGTTGAAATGAAATAAATAGCACATGATAGGTGGTTCTGCCCTGATTTGTTGCCTTATCTGTGATAAGTACACATATATAAGCCACATAATCATTGAACACCCTTTCTGATGCAGGTGAAATGAAATAGACAGCATGTGTTAGGTGATTGAGCTTCTGATTTGCCGCCTGATCTGTGACAAGGAAGTGCGCACATTCGTATTCGGCGTACAAGAAGGCGGAAGCGGTGGGGATTGGTCGCCTGATTTTGAAAGTAATTGTGGCGGTGATGGAAAATGTCAGAATCCACACCTGCTAAGTGATTAAGCAGCAGGAAGATAGTGGAATCCCCGATGATTCGCTACGATCCCTGCGGCTGCTAAAGGGAGTCAGAGTTGATTCCAACTGAGTTTGAAGAAGCACGCCACGGCGGCTTGAACCTGCCATCATACCTTGACCAACCTCAGCTGAGCGTCAAGTCACACGGCTGGTGCCTATTCACCTTGCATGAAAACCAAAGGTCTCATGGGCGCAGAGTCATCGTTGGTCCTGGGGGGCTAAAAACAATGTCAACCTTTCGCCCTTGGATATATGTAGACAAGAGATTCTATGAAAACCTAACGACAAGTCCAACCATGGGCGCTACATCAGTAGCATAAATCTACTCTATCTCTTGAGAGAAAAGTTCCCACGCATTTGTGACCGCGACTTTCGTATCGTAGTGAGTCTAACCTTAATCGGAGGAGCCTCTGGGCTGAGGAGCCGCTGATAAGGGCTATCTAGAGAAGGAATGATATACTTAAATACAACGCGCCTAGTAAGCTAAAGGAGGAGGATATCCAGTGAGTTGCACCAAATGCATTTCAGTTACTGCGGTGATCGTCTGACTGTGCGCAACAGCGATGCGCAGAAGAGGTTCAATAATGACTCTTAATGCAGCGTTTCAAACAAACAGAAGATGAGTAGGCTTAAATAGAGTTGAGTGATTTCCGATGGCAGGCAAAAGGCAAAAGGCTCAGCGAGTGGTGCAGCATGGGCCATCTCCTCTTTGAGGCTGTGTATTTAAGCGGTTGTAGGGCACGGGGTATAAATTGGCATAGCCTGTCACTGTCTCCTCCGATTAATCACTCCGTCTCCTGTCTGCCTCGGTGCCCCCGAATGCGTCATTATTCTGGAGAGAAGCATGGAAAAGAAAAACGACGACGAAACAATGCTTCCTGTCCCAGCAACTGAGGTGTTTGCGACCGACGACACTTCATACGTTGATTGTATTGATTATGTTGAGTCGGTCGATGACACCCAGGAGAAAAGACAAATCTCCACAGAGTCGTCACGAATTACCAATGAAAAGGGTCTTCGAAAATACATGAGCTCTACCAACTTTAAAGCACGAGTGGCGTAAGGAGCACCGAGGACTCTCCGATAGCGTCATCATTGCTGATGCTCGTCAACAGCGTAATCTACCAGCCGTTTTCTCGGGCCCCTCTGCAAGTCTCCAAGGCAATGTTCCAATCGTTGGTAGCCCTTACGCATGCCATGGAACAAGTATGGGACGTTGCACTATCATTCCGGCGGCAAATTTCCAACGTCGAGTTAGCTTTGTCAACATGCGCCTGGAAGCATCAAAAGAATATTCGCGGTAACGATATGGCACTACCCAGCCTGTTAAAACCTGCTGACTCTGTTTTCTGATAGAGATTTGTTACGTCGTCAAGTATGCGGAGTGCAAATCATCTGATGACGATGACTTCTCCTGGGTGATTCGACAAAACGGTCTATACCATCAATACGACCTCGAGGACAAGAAAAGTACATGGTTCTTAGTATTTCCCAGCCAGACCTCATCGTCTTTGAATGAGATAGCAGGCTTAATGGCTCCAGGCGAACACCCGCTTCAACCTCACATCGATTTTCATTTTGCAAACCTGGACAAGTGGAGGTGGTATGTGGCCGAACTTGACAAGAATTATCAGCAACTAGTAAGATTCGCCTTTCGAAATTGGCGAAGCTGTAAATGACAGAAAATACAGGCACTAGAAATATTCGGCGTTGAAATTGAGGACCCCTTAGACTTCGTCGAGATGTACGACCATCTCTCAACGCTTCGTTTCATTGAGAAAAAGCTGTCTCCCCTGGTGCCAATTTTTGCTTCACATCATCGAGTCCTAGAAAAGTTGAAGCAGCTCAACAATGAGTTTCTGGACTGTGCTGAAATAAGTCAAAGTATAGCGGATGACTTTTCGTCATTACTGGAAAGTCTTGTAGCAAGAGTACAGACCCTAGAGTCGAACGTGACTTTCTTACTGTCTTCTGTCACGAGCGCCACTCAAATGGTAGTCTCCTCCATCAACTGCACCAGGTAATTTACTGACATATGCTATGTAAGGCATCGGACACTATCAGCTTGAAAAGCCAAAACGCCACTGAATACATGTCGAACCACATGGTGAGGGACAGCGCTGCCATACGTGTCATTACCATTGTCACCCTCGTGTATCTTCCCGGGTCCTTTGTCTCTGTAAGTTTAATATAATTTCTGTTGGCAGGACTATGCCAATGGATATTTCCTAATAATTAACTAACCACGGTAGGGATTCTTCGGCATGGGATTTTTCACAACTAGTAATAGCAATGACACTACTGGCTCTTGGGTTATGACGCCATCCGTTTGGCTCTATTTTGCAATAGCGGTCCCGCTTAGTGTCTTTACACTATTGTACTGGAAATGGAGATCTCGCCAAGTGATAAGAAAGGGGCTGTCTACCTCCCTTGTATGAACAGAATGGGGAATTGAGATCTTCCATGGCCTTTCTCAGCGTTTTGTCTCTGCGCGATGTACTACATTTTTGAAGAGCAACAGTCTTCATGTTCTAGTGCCGACTGTATTAAAAAGAAATTCGATTTTCTTTTTCGCGGCGCTTTTCGCATCTTTGAGGCAAAATAAATTCCATTGTGTCTCATGATCAAAATACTATCAACTGGTTACTATTTAGGAGGTGACGATTTTGAAGTTACATTCGTATATTGCTCATTAAGCCTTGTAACACTTCTTCCCAACTTGAAATATCCCTAATAATCAGGTTGCCTACCTTTTTCGATCCAGTACTCTCGGTAGTTTTAAAAGTAGCTGGTAAATAAGTATTAATACTTAGATGATATTCCCGAAAAGCTCAAATAAATCACCGCCCTTGCTCCCGCAACCTCTTTATCAGAAGGAATTGACCCGGAACCCCGTAGGTCCGATCGGCCCGAGCTTCGCAGGGCCGATCGAGACGGACCTAGCCCCACAAGTCAGTCCGGAGCCGGTTCCGAAGACAACAGCTACGGAATAAGACCTTCCGCAGGAGCCGAAGATCTTCTATAAAAGACAGCTCGTAGACCCCTCAATAAATAGAAATCAAGAGCTTCCATCGTCCTCAATTGCATCACATTCATTTAAACAGTTCAATACTCTTCCGCCATTCCTTCATTTATTTTCCATCTTCAATTGATTTAAGACCAAATGTAACATGAGGAAACTCATCCATTCTTTGGTAAAATCAAGTCTCTGTAAGGTAATGCATCTCTCTGTGTCCCGGATCAGAACCTCCGTTCATCACCTGATGATAATGCCGCTAGCTTTCCATCAAGGGAGAAAGCCACAGACTTGACCGAGCCACCTTGAATATGAATCGTCATCGTAAGAGCGATGCCTGTTGCCGCATCCTAGAGTCAGGCTGTCGAATCTGTTGATGTAGATACTATGATCTTGCTATCGTACGACGATAACACTCTGGAGTATTTGAGTGATTCCGAAGGCGTCATCATTCGAATTACGCCCGGAGATTAAGGCGTAAGCAAAAATGTGTAGGCTTGATAAGCCTTATCTACGTGGCGAATGCAAGATTTTGGTGGCTGGCAGTCTAGACTTATTAGAAGCACAAACGTCGAGACCCTAATGCAGATCAGAAAGTTCACTAGAATAAGCGAATCGCCCGTAGACCTACCGGCTCAGCCGCCAATTGGTTCCTGCCTGATTAAGGAAACGTAACATTCCAATGCTTGATGACCCAAAGCGCGCCTGTCCATATTTGGCGATTGAGTCCAGCCGCTTGTGGACTTTGTACATACCATCCATAGATGGTGTAACCTTGGCTTGAAGATATTTATGTACGTTAATATTGTTGCTTTAGAGCACTCGTATCTCAAAATAATTATGTTTGAGCTATTAAATGTCACATATAAGAAAATTGTGCACTGACTGTAGAAGTTGGGTAATCTTTGGAATCGCTTTTTAAATCAAGTGGTGCTACTATTGAATAGAAGGAAGATTTAGCCTTTTTCCAGCAATCCAATTGTTTCCTGAATCGTACTCCGCACCCGCCACCTAATTTAATCAGACATCCCCCAGTAATGTACGGTTCTTAATGACTACCCCCTTCACCCTCACCCTTTGAACTCGTGTGTCCACTCAAAATCTACCTAACCTTAAGCATTGCTGATTCAACATGATCACGCGGTTGATCCACCGAATCATGAAAAATATTGTTTAAGAATTCTTCTTTTAATATTTGCTGTGCCTTTATAGCACAGTTAACGACCACTGCTGCATTTGGACATTTAAATATTGAGGGGAATGGCGTTAACGGAAACACAATATCTTGTGAGTAAGATATTGATAAACTTCTCTTCCGATTCATGTGTGCTAACAAGATAATGTAGCTCGGTATTTGGTTTCTCGTGGCACTCTGTTGTCTTGTGATAATTTTCAGACTTGCAGTACGCATGTGGAAGAGATTATGGACCTTCTGGATATCTGACCTACTTCTTGTGTTGGCTCTGTTAACTTTCATCACGCTAGTGGTGGGAGACACAGTTTCTTTCTCAAAAGAGTACACTTCATTTGAAGAATACTACAATGAAGGTTATGCCAAAGTAAACCCGACGTCCTCCAAGACTGAAAGTCCAATATGTGCTAACAAATAAAATAGTGGAAATTTCTCTCCTTACTTGTTTATGAGTTAGGGTTCTATTTTCCGAGATTTAGTCTCCTTGCATTCTATTATAAGTTGTTTCCTATTTCTGAAGAGAAGTTGAGAATATTCTTATATATTGTCATGGGTTATACCGCATGTGCGTTTTTAGTTGTAGGGTTATTGGATGTATTCTGGTGCGGTATTGATATAGACCAAAACTGGTGAGCGTCTTAACATCCATCCCCTAGTCTCTAATATGCTAATCAAAGTTCTTTTTCTTTGCCTAGGTCACCTATTGAATCAGCATGCAATGTAACAGTCAGTGCTAAGCCAACCTATATTTCCTGGCCGCTTGGCATGACATCAGAGTTACTGGGTAAGTAACTCATATCAAATCTTGTGTGTGAAATACTAACGATTTGTGAAATCCCAGTTTTTATCCTTCCATTTGGCATGCTTCCAAGATTGAAAAGCCTACAGAGGAGAGAGAGAAACAGCCTCTTGTTTCTCTTCTTGGTTGGCGGTGTGACGATTCTTGCAAGCGTTGCTCGGTTCATTCTTAACGTGCAGTCAATATTCTCATACGACACATGTAAGGAGATAAATCAATCTTAATTTGCCAATTTTGAAGAAGCACTAAATATTACTAGATTTCGTTGCAGCAATTGAAATCGCATCACAGATAATCGTCTCGACACTACCCGCGCTACGCCCCTTACTAGGATTGGTATTATCTGGCTGGCAAGGGTTTCAAGATCTCTAGAAAGTACAGAGCAGTATTCATTTGGGCTGTAAGAAAATGACTGGCTTCAGATTAATGGAATTTGTATATAATATCTGATTATTCCTTGCAAACTCCAACACCGAACTCATCCGCTTAATTTGAAGGCTGGACGTGACCCTGGGAGAATAGGCGAGGTTGAAAGCGGTGGCTGTAACATGGCTGCCTGCAGTGCTAGGTATCTACCACCGTGATACGATGCATCCATTTCCTGCAAATGATGCTAAAGGAGAGGTACTCACAGGAACAGAGGCTCAAAACATCGTCCTTTGGAATTGTTGCCCTACTTCGCATGGCGACATTATGGGTGTTACTGAATTGGGAATAGCCCGATATCCAGACAATGCTATTCCTAATCAAGCAGGCCGGCCAGTGCTGCCGAATGTGATTAGCGCCGTTGCCCAACATTTGGCCAATCTGTACGCAGTACTTCGTGGTGCGCGCCATCATCCGAGGGGTGTGACAAATCACAGCGAACCGCATCTAGGTGAGCATTTAGGCAGCACGTGTTCAGTTTCTTCTCCTCACAGCTATCGTGTCTCCAGGTTATAACTCCAGTTACCAAATAATCACTCCGGTTTACGCCATCACCTAAGCTATTCAGCGATCAGTACCATGGTTCCTCCCCTCAGCACCGAAAAGAATCAAGATGCCATCGCCTATTCCAAGACGTTGACGAGAATCCCTTGGTGCGATGACTACGAGAAGATGATTTCAGGCATGCTCTACAGCTGTCTAGCTCCAGAACTCGTCGATTCAAGGAACAGGGCCCGGCGACTCGCGCAGAAGTTCAATACCTATGTCCCGGACGAAGCTGAGACAGCCGACGAGGTGGCCAACACGAGGGTGGCTATGATCAAAGAGCTTTTCGGTAAGGTTGGCGAAGACATTTACCTCGAGCCGAGCTTGCAGGTCGACTACGGATGTAACATCACAGTTGGTGACAGGTTCTATGCCAACTTCAAGTACGTATGACCCAAGTGGCCATTAGCAGTGAACGACTCATCGCCAATTTTTCAGCAAACCGCTGATACTTTCCCTTTGCATCACAGCACCGTCATCCTGGATTGTGCTCATGTGACAATCGGTGATCGAGTCTTTTTCGCTACCGGCGTCAGTCTCCTAACTGCCACGCACGAGACGAGTCTCCAATCCAGAAGAGATAACGTGGAATACGCCGAGCCCATCACAATCGGTGACGACTGTTGGCTTGGAGCTAATGTCACTGTGTTGCCTGGAGTCACAATCGGCAAGGGGTGCACTATTGGAGCAGGGTCTGTCGTGTCGAGGAGCATTCCTGATTACTCGGTTGCGGTTGGCGTCCCAGCCAAGGTTATAAAGTCCGTTGAACCTATTGATTAGAAGCCCGATGGAACAGCCCAGAGAGTGTATATAGGACTGGTTGGAAACATTGAGTAGTCCGGATACGCGTGCCTCGTCACAAATCACCTTCGTCCGAACTAAAGGCGCCGTTGGTTCTGGACACTTAAGCAGTGCGATTATTGAAGCCCGACTAAAGAAGATAGCTACATTAACATAGATGCGATTATGAATTAGTCGTAATAATCTACATTGAGTCCGTATGAATATCCTGACCCGCTTGAAATTGTGGTGAAGTCATTAATTTAATAATAACTAAACTCTGTTCAGGTCGATGGCTAATTTGAAGGAGAATTTAATGGTTCCAGCTCAAATACAATATCGGCGGCCTTTCTATGTTCCTAGAGCCTATAACTGTATAGACTGATCCAATAGCAAAATATACGTTGTTTCATTTCCCATATAACATTTTTCTGCGAAGTAGATCGTGTTCCTAACGAACCGCGAGGGCCTCTCAAGGGTCCTAGTATACGTAACGAAACCGCACAATCTCCTTGTCAGTCTTGTCCAGGCAGCTGGTATTCAGGTTCTCCTGGGAATCGGTGCTAGTCTCCTCGTTTTCAATCCTGTCACGACGGCGATTCTCCCAGATGAGGTAGAATCGCAGGCTGAAGCAAGTTAATAATGCGACCCCATAACAAATCATCATCGCAAGAAATCCGGAAGGATACGATGGTGCCTCGTTATCGAAGAATAGCTGGGGCCCGATGATGTTCCCAGTGCAATACCCGATGAAGATCTATAAATGAAGTATTGTTAGCGTTGCTTGACCGTCCAAGGTCTGGGCCGGCATACCATGGCATTGACTGTTGTTTTTTTCGTGAAGCCAGCAAAGTTTCCTGAAGACATGGCCAAAGTAAGTGGGAAATTTGCGCTGTATGCGACAGTGAGGCAGTAACCCATGAACCGGGCCCAAATGTGTTCTGATGAAATTTGTCGAACCATTGCAGCCCCGATGATTGAAATGATCAGATTCCATGCCATCCAGTAGGTGCGAGTGTTGTGGAACCAAGTACTTCCTCCTGTTGCAAGTAGCACAAAGACAAATTGGAAAACAAAACTGATCATCTGGACGAGGAGCGTGTTGAGGGTGCTAAAGCCGAACCCCTTAATCACAATAGATCCGAACTGTTATAGTACTCTCGG
This sequence comes from Cylindrodendrum hubeiense, assembly GCA_014621425.1. Classification (NCBI taxonomy): domain Eukaryota; kingdom Fungi; phylum Ascomycota; class Sordariomycetes; order Hypocreales; family Nectriaceae; genus Cylindrodendrum; species Cylindrodendrum hubeiense. The sequence goes on along the minus strand of JAANBB010000197.1, from coordinate 56,403 downwards.
TCAGCTCTAAACCAAGTCCATGTGCTGGTGTACTTACGCCTTGAACTCCGCCGTTGGCAATTTGACTGCATAGTTGGACGAGGAAGAGTGCCCACGCTTTCGGGTCAAGAAATGCCTCGATGCATTGGTACCACCTAACCTTGTCACTCTTGATGCCAGTCATATTTTCTTCAACTCGCGCAACAGCCTTTAAGCTATCTTCTTCACTCAGAAACCAAGCCTTCATCGGTGTGTCTGGAAGTAAAAAGAATATGGTAAAGGACCAAGCGACAGTGATGGCGCCAAAGATGAGAAAAACGGCCTAAAATATGTTAGACTCGTCCCTATCACTTGCTACGATAGCTAGTAAGCGAAATGAAACGACTAACCTTCCATGGAGCGATGCTCTCAACATGTCCAATGCCGTAGGACAGGATGCCACCAAAGATTCCAGCACACGTGTTTCCCAGGAACCATGCACCATGGCGAAGTGGTTGCTCGGATCGCTTATACCACATGGAAGTGACAACACTGAGGCCCGGAGCAATGGCGGATTCGGCGATTCCCAGGAAGAAGCGATTGGCCAACAAGCTTCCAGTGTTGAAAGCCACTGCAGTGAGCATTAAAATGACTCCCCATATTATTCTGATGTATAGAGTGAGCATTTAGTTGACCGTTATTAGTCGGGGACTGGGAAACATACATTGAGGCTGCAATCGTTTTGCCAATGGGAAATCGAACCATTAGAATGCCAGCTAAATACGATGCAATCAAATAGCCAAAGTAGTAGATGCTGCTGGCCCATGAATATCCAGACCCATCAAGGTCGAGGTCGGTTCTTAAACCCATAATAGCAGTGTAGCTGAGTGCGGACTTGTCTAGAAACTGAAACATGTATGAAATGGCCATGATTGGGAGGAGACTGGCATTTTGTTAGCTAGACTTCAGCAATCGCAGCTTAGGAACAAGGTTGACTGAGAGGTTTCACTTACCATGTGTCAATCCTGCGTAAGATTCTCTTGTCATCTTCTGCGCTAAGTTCTTGGGCATTGAGTTGACCGTGGGCGATATCTTTGGCAGTCTCGTCTGCAGATGGAGACTTGACGTCTGTTGCTTGCTTTTCCGACATGACGAAACGAGGAGGTAGCAAGCGGCGCAGGCAGATTGCGTGGATATTTGATGTTCTTTTTCGTGGCAAGCTAATGCAAGAGATGGATGATGTATGGAAGAAGCATTCACCAAATCTAGATTGGTAGTCATGACCTTGAGAATATATATTCCATCCAGAGACGCGCATGTCCGCCGGGTTCCACATTTCCCCGCAGCTGTCGATCAGCCAGCATGACGAAGCCTGGAAATCTTAATCTTTAACCCTGACCTAAGTGATAAGAGATAGCACCGTGGGTGCTTGGGGTATTGGATAGCCGATGGTCGGGTATAATTAGTGCACACCGCTCAGATTAGCATCCCCTACATCGGCGTTCTAGTCTTGGGTGGGCAGAAGCAGGGGATATCGCCCCTGGCCCCCCTCCATTGCTAGATAACAAAGATCACCCGCTGCCCTCCCCCAGTTGTTTAGTCAGACTAAGGGTATCCATATTAAATTAGCATTTAATGCCGTGAACTACTGCTTGCTAGATAACAAAGAGACCCACTTCCCCAGATTGAAACCGCTCACGCACATTCACCCGCTTTCCCGACCGGCTCTGCATATCAACTACGTCGACTAGGAAATGATGGGCTCTTTCAAAGTTTTTGCCGAACTTGCTTATCGATCCAAGGCGGTCGAGGGCCCACTCGCGGTGGAGGAGGTCATCCGTCTCCAATGCAACCATAAAGAGGGGCCACGCGATTCGCATCATGGCCTCATCGCCCCCATGCTTGTACGTCTGGAATGCCAGGTTCATGATCTGGCGTAGAGCGCTGATTTGCCGTGATGAGATCGTTACTTCGTCATCAGGCTGTGTCAGACGCAGGAAATCCAACACGACAGCATAGAAATGTGGCACAACACTCCGGATGTTAGCCACAAGTCGATGCGAGTTGTCAGTTGTGAGCGAGAGTTCCGCAGCTACTTCCATCAGTTCACTAAACTTGTTGTTTACTTCTTGAATGGAGCGTTCGACGACCAAGGCACGCTGATGTGCCGCAGCTGCGTCGCATTCGAAGAGCTTCGCGAGCTGCGCTATCATAAACCGTAATTGGGTGCATGCTCCTAGGAGCGAGTATACGCTTCGATTCTCCACATCGTCCAGCAGCTCACTCTGCGGATAATTTTCTCCCCAAGTCGTTCTGTAGAGCGGATTCGAGAAGCGATGTAGCTTCTCAAAACTCTCCAAGGGCTGAAACTGGCTCGCGATTCCGTCAGTTGCATTGCTTTCACTCATCAGCTTGAAGAGCGTGCCATTGAGCTCGCCACCAACTCCACAGGATGATGCCGCAGCATCAAAAAGGGCAATCCAGACTATCAATCGCGCGGAATAGAGAGATAGTGGCTTGTTGCCGGGCGATTGCTGTGTTCGTTGTGTGGACACCAGTGCAGTTGGCTGTACTCCTGGAGAAGGGTATGACAGCAGCAGTTTTTCATTGCATCGATGCTTCAGAATTAAAGATGCGCCGCTCAGATGGCCAACCACCCCAGAACACCTCTCATCGCCGTATTTTTGTTCGTACTGCAGCATTAGATACAATGCCGTATGGATTGAGTCGAGGTCCAACTGTTCGCGATCATCATCCCCAACCAGGTCGGCCATCATTCTCAAGGCACTCGAGTAGTGCCAGAGTGGTGACCCAATGCCTCGTTTATCTTCGTTTTGCATGTTCCGTCGAAACTCCATCTCTCGTCCGCCAACGGCAAGAATCATGTGCATGACTATTGGGTCCACCTGTGCGATGCGGAACATGATAGAATAGAGCGAATAATCAGGGTTTTTAGTGTGGTGCAGCTTCGCAAAGGATGTCCGAAAATATCGGATTGAGTCGTGGTCGGATGCTGTAAAAACGACAGAGCAAGCTGCAGTAGCTGGTGCTGGGATGCGAGATGTTGAGAGGGCTCTTAATTCATTTTGTTCGATTAATGACTGGAGTCGATTCTTCGCCAATCGTTGGAAACATGCGACGTTTGTTGCATCGTCGTCGGTTGCAGAGTCTCTGCTCCGCCGTTGAACCGCGAGACTTGGATTTTTGAATCCTTTCTTTCTTGGGATGTAATCGCACAGGAGGCTCAGCCTCAGACATCGCTGGCATTGGGGCGTTGCCTCGTCGCATTTGACCTTCTTTGCCCTGCAGGTCCAGCATCCCTTGCGTGAACGTGACGCATTCCGCCCCTCTCCCTGTCGGCACATGGTGGACTGCATCGGCCAACTGGGAATGACGTTGCTTTCTCCTGCGGCATATTCTAGACTCATGTTGGCGAGCAAAACCCCGGATCCTTTGGAATGATGACCAGGATGCAACTCAGGTGTCGTAAGTGATTGTGGAGAGGGGAAGCAATGGCGTGGAGTTCTGTCGCCAAAAGGTCGCGATAACCGATTAAGCCGATCCACGGCTATCCAGGGATCGGCAACGGGCTTATCGAACTAGGTGGTAGGCCAGCGGCGAAAGTGGAGTCAGATGATGACTCTATGAATGTGGACGCAGTGAAATGTGATAAGCCCGTTGTCGACCGGGATTTGGGAATAAGTGGGTTGCCGACCGTCGGCTGTACAGCTGTAGGCGTGGCCATGGTCTAGAACTCCACCGACGCTGCGCCCTGATGCTAGAGGCTAATAAGTCAAATTCACGTCATGTCACATGAACGAAGGGAGTGAGTGACACGATCGTCCTATTGGCGACGCAAACGGTTAAAAGCCTGCAAGATGATGGACATCTCCAGGAATTATGCTCGTTGTATCGCTCTCTCTGTTCCTAGAAACAATACATACACTTACCTTGACACCTCTACGCTTCACTTAGCCCAAAATGACTGAGATCAGAGAGGGTGAGGCTATCAGACCGGCTCGCCATGCTGGGGCCCGAATCGTGGATGGACTCGGTGACCGCCATGTTGAAGAGAAACAGAGCCGTCAATCCGGGCCAGCTGACTTTGGCGAGTCATCAATCAAACTCATCGAAACAGCGCGCAGTATTATCAGCAACAACATTGATGAACTGAGTCTATCCCTCCATGAGAACATCAACTCATTCCTCCACGCAAATCCTGAAACGGCATATCAAGAGTTTCTCGCTCACGACACCCTCACGTCATACCTCGAGGAGCAGGGATTCAAAGTCAAGAAACAGACGTATGGCCTCGAGACCAGCTTTGAAGCCGAGATTGGAGAAGGCGGACGTCTTGTCATATTTTGTGCCGAGTATGATGCTCTCCCAGGTATAGGACACGCCTGTGGTCACAACCTCATCGCCACTTCGTCCCTCGCTGCGTTTTTGGGAGCCGCTCGTGCCCTAACTGAGCTGAAGATCCCTGGTCGCATACGCATTCTCGGTACACCAGCCGAAGAAGGTGGCGGAGGCAAGGCGAAACTTATCGATGCGGGCGCATTCAACCCCCCGGAGAGCATTGCAGCCGCAATCATGGCTCATCCCGTAGCAGCGCATCAGATCGGAAGCAGTGGCGAATTTTCAGGTCTCGCGGGGTTCAAGCTCATCGCGAGCCACAAACTACGTGTCGAGTTCAGAGGCAAACCAGCACACGCAGCCGGCGAGCCGTGGAATGGGGTAAATGCCCTTGACGCCGCAGTTGCAGCGTATAACAACGTTGCGTTGCTACGTCAGCAGATCCAACCCGATGAACGCATTCATGGTGTCATTGAGGCTGGCGGTACGGTTCCCAACGTCATCACTGAATACACTCGAATGAACTGGAACATTCGAAGTCCGACAATGAAGCGCTGCAATGACCTGCTGCGCAGGGTCAAGGCATGCTTCGAAGCTGGCGCCGCGGCTACTGGTTGTTCTATCAGTTATATCCCGTAAATCATTCCCTAAACTCTCGTGCTCTAGAGATTACTGACTGATATGATATAGGTCACCGACGTATATGAACCTCCGAGCAAACGAAACGCTATGCACCGCATACGTGGACGAGATGGCTACGCTGGGTGAGAACGTCATGCTTCAGCAAACAAAAGGCTTCAACGCCTCAACGGACATGGGCAATGTATCACATCTCGTACCCAGTTTCCACGGCGCTTTTGCGATACCAGTTAGTCCAGACATTTCTAGTCACAATCCAGGGTTCACTGCTGCGGCTGGAACAGATGAGGCACATGCAGCGGCTATCAAGTGCGCAAAGGGCATGGCGAGTCTTGCTATTCGTGTTATTGTTGAAGAGTCAGTTGCATCAGGCGCGAGGAATGATTTTGGACTTGAAGATGAGTAGTATCCTATTCTACAGGCTGAATAGTCTCAAATTGGATACTATCAAGCATACAATTTAAGCATACTGAAGTCTATCCTTGCTCCACTCAGGTCTCAAGTAGCTACTCTCAAATCCCATGTCAAAGCTCGTAGAATGGGTATAGTTAAGTGTCCACTCCACCTGCATCTCGGCGCCTTCAGCTGCTTGGCTCCACACAGTGACCACAATCGTATTGTCTCCATGGTAGTCCAGTATGCCAGGCGGCACGGGGAAATCAATCTGGTGGCCTATGTATGGGCTGAATCGTCCGTACTGGTAACCGTTCACGAATAGCAAAGCACGTAGGCGGTTTGTGTAGTCGGATTTGCTGGGCGTGAAGGTATCATCTGAAGTCGATGTGAGGCGGAAAGAGATTGACACATCAATGCCCTTTGGTACATCGAGGGCCGCGACTGTGCGGAATGTACGGACGCCAGCTGATGGGACGACGAGAGTAGTGGTACTGCTAGGGAGGGAGGTCCAGTCGTCATCGGGGTAACCGGGGAGGTGCATGCCCACTCGCTCGGCGTATAGTCCTCCTTCGTTCATCGGACCTCGCATCGGATCAATGTTGTCCTCGAGTCCAGCATTACCAGCAATCCTCCACCCAGTGAAGGCGTAATCACTACCCGACCCAACGAGGGTTGCGTTTGTGATGCCTCGTGGATCAATCGCAGCACTTCGCAGCTCGTGTCCACTTTGATCCATCAACACGACTAAAACATTGTCCCCATCATCCTTGAGAGTGGCATTGTCAAAAGAGAATGTACCCGAGTGTGAGCCGAGATAAGACAGGCCGTAGTATGAGCCGATGTAGTCCGAGTTTAGCCAGACAGAATAACCGAAAGCATACCCGCCGATGAGATCAAGGAAGATGCCCGTTGGCGCTTTCTTTGTGGTGGGGAAAGTGGCCCTGTAGATGTGGTTGCCGTAGTGGATCTTGTAGTCATCGACGTAAAGAACCGGATTGTTGCTAGCTGGTTTAGTCGGATTGGGAGTCTCCGTGTTGTTTGCAACTATACATTATCAGTTTGATTGTCATAGCGTATCAGCTTTGTCGGGGATACTTACCAACCCAACCATCTGAACTTGGCTCATAGTCGTCAGCAATCTCCGGAAGACCGTCGGCCCACTCCCAGGGACCAAGAGATGGAAGCTTCACGCTTGAAGGTCCTTTGATAGAGACAACGTAGACTGGACCATTGCGTGATTTAATGGAAACTTTAACTCCATTCCAAGTTATGGAACGAAGCTTCTCTGGGGCAAATATGGTGACGGTCTGGTCATCTTCTTCGTCACCGGTGAGAGCTAGTACTCGCTTCTTGCTGTCGTAGGTTGCAGAACGAACAAGGTAAGGGCCCTGTACAAAGACTTCAAGACATATTAGCAAGCAGCTTTTATATAGACATTGGCCGACTTACCAGTGCTGTTGACAGGCGCAAGTGGATCATTAGTCAAAGTCGGCACCCAGAAGCGGTAGGCTGTTTCTCGATCAAGCAGCAGGATGCGGGCGCCATCGTTCAGTTTAATAATGTTCAATCCCGCCTTCTGGGTGTATGAAACTGTGATTCCGGCCTTCTCTTTGTGTACTGTCACGGATTTCTTCGTGGCAGCGCGTATTACCTTGCCCCCAGACGCAGACCTGATGGCGAACTCGCCAGTCTCGCCCTCAGGCAACCAAAGCGCGAGAATTTCCTTGCCGTCGATGATCGAATAGCTGAGAACTTCGGCAGTCGAGTAGAGCAACTTCTTGTTGCCGAATGTGAAGTCGGTAACAAGGACCTTGGCCTCGTGACCATCGACGGTGATGGAGTTGCCGAACCTAGGGATGGTAAGTTCACCCGCAGATGTGTTAACTGTGAGGCTGAATTCCTCGAGCGTTCCCGATGTGGAGTCTTCATGTCTGACCACATAGAATGCAGCGTTCGTCTCGGGGTTTCTGAGCTCAGTGGCTTCTATAACGTCGTTGGTGGTGTAGTTGGTTCCATATCCCACTCGGTCGGTGTTGGATAGTTCTTTAGCAACCCTGGTGAAGAGAACGAGCAGCTTGGTCTCATAGTACTTCTCCCAGAGGGCGCGGTTCTCTGATACTGGAGAGGAGTAATCGTAGCTCGTTGCCACAACAGGGCAAGCTGAATGTCCCCAATTCGTACCACCAAACATCATGTAGAGCGAGATGGCCGTGACCCGTTGGGAAATCAGATCTCGGTAGAACAGATTCGCAAACTCAGAGCCAATATCCGTTGGGCATCCGCCCTGTGGGCCACCCCAAGGATTGTACGATCCTCCTTGGAATTCCGGCATGAAATTAGGTTGCCTCGGCGACTGCACAGTAAAGTACGTGTAGTACTCGGCTGTCTTGTAGGCCTGGTATTCGCCGTTTGTGCCAGTACACTCGCTGAGGTTGCAGCTCCAGCACGAGGGGTAGCTGTCCAACCCGACGACATCGACGTTGCCGGTGGCGTTGGAGAAGTCCTTGGACCAAGAATATCCATTCATATTGGGTGCATTATGAGCCAGCGGGACGTCGATGCCGCTCTCGCGCGCGCTATCCTCAAGCAGTTGCATGTAGTTTGCAATGGTTGGGTTGAGGACTTTGTTCTTAATGTTCTTCCATTGGCCGTTGAGCTCGTTCTCGATCTGGAAAATAATGACATTGCCGCCGTTGGTGATGAGATGCGGCTTAATAATGCTGGAAATCTCTTCCCAGTACGGCTTCCAAGCAGCAGTGTATCTCTCGTCGTCGTCGCGGAGGTCACCGTACTCACCGGTAGTAAGCCACAGTGGGAAGCCGCCAGCGTTCGTCTCAGCGTTGACGTAGGGACCAGGACGCATGATGACGTACATTCCGAGCTCTTTCGCAAGGGTCATGATGGATGTAAGATTGTGGCTCCCGTTGGTGAAGTCTAGCGCATCTGGCGACGCGCTATGATAGCCCCATGAGGTGTAGATGGAGAAGGTGTTGAAGCTATGATGTTAGTCACACATGCCGATTTGGAATGAGCTTTAACAATTGACTCACCCAGCGGCCTTGATCTTTTCGAGAAGATCTCGCCATAGTTCAGGTCTAAAGAAGCCTCTTAGATACAATATCTCAAAGTTTTCGGTGGTGTGGTCTTACACTGGGAATCTCCAAGGGTGGAACTACAAAACATGAGCAACTTGATGCAGACTGGAATTAGGAATGCTTGCTCACCTCGCCGGAAAATACGAACAGCCTCTCGCCGTTGACGAAATAGCTGTGATGGTCCCTGTATACTTTTGTCAGACTTTGCAATGCTCACTAGCTTCCGCGCGTGTCTGACCATTGCACAATTTCATTTAAGCCATTGTCGAGTATCGGCCACTCTGATTCCTGCGTCAATGCCGGAATGGCAAGAGACGCCAGCCCCGCCAGGCCAAGACTGAACCTGGAGAACTTCATTGTCGACAACTTGAGTTTTGTGAAAACAATACGACTGCCCCATTGTCCATTACTGACGGTCTAGACGGGGTTTTATCTCTGTTGTCTATTTTGCGCTTGCTGGATAAATCGGGCCGAGTCCAATCAATCATGCGATGATGTATTTTAATGTCTATGTATTGTCCCTCCAATGAGAGTTCCGAATTGCTTTTAGCCATGACGACGTTGCAGCCAAGCTCGTGATCGACAAGGGGGTTCGCTGCATTTGGTAGCTGAGTGACCAACAAGCATGAGTTTGATTTGAACGGCTCAAAAAGAACGAGAAAAAAAAATGGGCATCATCAATTCCCCGCCTCACCGCTAGCGAACTGGCGATATTAAGTGCGGGGTTTCGGCATGTTTGCAGCCGAGTTTGCTCCTCACGCTACCCTTTATTAACTACTCGCTCACTTCTTGGTCAAGAGTGATAGTTGGACGTTATTCTGATCATTTGAGTGCTCTAATCTGCTCACAATATAGGAGGGGCTAGTATGATCTTGCACTATATGAGTTTTGCAGCATTGTCGTAAGATGGAGGCTTGCTAAGAGGACAGGAGATGGCTGATAGGCCAGAATAGTGCGAGCTGAGGATTTGCGTAGACAATCTTGCATGAGAACCAACAGAGGACCTCTCTGAAAAGCGAGTGAGCTCTTATAGTAATTATCCAATACAGGATTTGGAGGGGATTATTATGCAGATTTTATGGAGACTCAGCATCAACTTTGAGGAGAAACGGGGCAGGGCTCCTATGGATGGACAAATTATTGCGATGATCCGAGCGGTCACGTGACGGCCCAGACGTGAACTGTCGTTTCCATGTCGCATCTCATCGATTGACGTCACCTATTATTCCATCACATATGACTCTCACGCATCCAAGTTTATTCCCCACGTTTAACACTAAGCAGGTGTTGCGGGGTTGAAGCCACCATGCCAGGGGTTCAGCATGATTCGGCAGCCATCATAGCCTGTGTCCTCTCCTCAAATTGACAGGGATCTTGCTCTGCTGTTCCGCCTGAAAGCTACGGATAATTTCTGACGCACTTTCATCGACATTTAAAGTCCAGCACCTTGGAAACAGACAGCGAGCACCTTATTTCATTTGCATCACCCAACCTTCTGTTAATTTACTTATTTTCACCACACCTAACACATTCTGTGTTGGGAATCCTCGGTCTTTCGAGGAGAGAAGCTTTCACAGGCGTCCTTGTTGTGTAATAGCAAGGATGTAAGCCCATTGGGTACGGACTGCCTCTTATAGGAAGTTCCGCCTGGCTTTGGGGTCATTGGTTCAGTCCCATGAGTCAGTCATCATGGGCTGTAGGGTAGGTTTGAGGTATTATGATGGAGACCGTCCGTGATCATCATCATCCGTCATTGTCATCAGCCATATTTAATCCGATTTTTTAGCATGCTCAATTATTAGTGTTTTTGGCCCATTTTTGAGGCATGCTATTGTGAAGCGTGTGATCACATGATACTGATGGATAGTATTGAGCAGGCTTGTCTGTCTTGTTCATTTTACGGGCTCCCCATCCGCGTTTTCACCCTCATTGCGGACGCATCGCCATTTCGCATCGTCACAGTGACAACACCTGTTTAGAGGGTGGTTTGTTGGGTCCCTGTGCGTCTCTCCTGCCCTCCCACTACACGATACTAAGCAGCTTAACACGGAGGGGTCAGCTTGACGGCAAGTAGCGCATGGGTCAATCATACTACGGCGAAGCACGGGGATAATACACTCGAGGCTACCTCGTAAGCGGAAGGCAATATTGGAGACTTCAACCCCCACCGTGAAAATCGTCATCCCTCAGGAGGTATGGCGAAAGCAAGGAAGACATTCCTACCGGGCGCATTACTCACGTGGTGTTCTCCTACTAGCCTACCCCAGTGTTTCGTCAAATGATTCGATCAAAATTCCGTATCCCAGCATCTACATTGCGTTTTGACAGCGCAGTAGAATGGGTGGTCTCGACTAGAAATATGGAAGGAAGATCAGGGATAAAAGAAACGATGGGAATGCATCTAGCAGGGTTCCCCCATCCGGGAAAATTGTCAAAGTGTGGATCGTGACAAGGTGATGCATGAGACAGCACTTAAGCTTAAATCATACGTTTCGGCAGAGTCGGAGAAGATTATTAAGGGGCCTTTAGCCCTCTCTTTGTCTAATTAAAGGCCACGATGTATTGCGACATCACTTATACGACGTAGTAGGCACGCAGGTACCCTGGACACGTATTGTTTCGATTCGTACTAGCCTGCTGCGCCGAGACATGACGATTCGGTCCATTCCGGTAATGGAGATCTACACTCCGAGCAGGGTGGTACCCGCGCCACCACCCAGTTTCAAATCCATCTATCAAGCTCGTTGTTTGTGCTCAACAAAGTTTTGGCCCGGAATTTCCACCAACCGTCAAGCATCCCAGTTTCAAATGCACCAATGGCACGGAAACAGCGACCGCCCAGGGCGTTGCATTCGGTCCTCGGATCACCAGCGTTTCGAATATAGCGTAGCGGGTACCATATTGGGCCCAGATCGGATAGCTTCCTGTTCCCGAACAACTTTAATTCCGAGTTTAGTTTGTTGCAGTGCTTCAGAATGGCTGGACGACGATGTCTTCGTCAGCGCGCATTGTAAGCAAATGGTTCCAGATAGGGGCTGCTCGTATCCTTTGCCGAAGAGGCCGTATTTGGGGGTTGAAAGAGTATAAAAGTTGGCTTGCTGCTCCCTTTCTTGAATTCGACTACTTGATCAACCAGAATATCTAAGCCTTCAGTTTTCATTCACTTCCACTTCATTTCTTGTCCATATTTACTAGATCCTCTTCTCGACATTCTCCCACCCCTTTCAGATCTTCATCATGAAGCTTTCCGCTGTCTTCGTTACGTTTCTTGCGACCCTGGCCGTTGGCTCTCCCATTGAGGGTTCCAAGGACGTCGTTCTCAGGCGCCAGGCCGCAGAGGCCTGCTCTGTTGGCTACTGCACCCAGAACGGAGGCACTACTGGTGGTGCCGCCGGCGCGACCGTCACCGTCACCTCCATTGCTGATCTCATCGCGGCTGCCAAGCGTGATGGCCCCCTTACCATCATCGTGTCCGGCCAGCTGAGTGGTAGCGACCGCGTCCGCCCCACGTCCGATAAGACAATTATCGGTGCCGCTGGCAGCTGTATGTTTTCCATTCTGCAAATATTTGTCCATGTGCTCATAATTCTGACTTTTCGCAGCCATCACCGGTGTAGGTTTCTACGTCCGCCAACAGAGCAACGTCATCCTCCGCAACCTCAAGATTGCCAAGGTCGATGCCGACAACGGCGATGCCATTGGCATTGACGAGTCTACCAACATCTGGGTCGACCACTGTGACCTGTCTGGAGACTTGAGCGCTGGCAAGGATGACCTCGACGGCCTCCTTGATATTTCCCACGGCGCTGACTGGGTCACCGTCTCCAACACCTACTTCCATGACCACGTATGTTGGCTTATTGCAATTATTGCACATGAGATGATGACGCTAATTATTGATTCTGTATTAGTGGAAGGGTTCTCTGATCGGCCACTCCGACAGCAATGCCGCTGAGGACACTGGCAAGCTCCACATCACATATGCCAACAACTACTGGAAGAACGTCAACAGCCGTCAGCCTCTGATTCGCTTCGCCACTGTCCACATCGTCAACAACTTCTGGGACACCGTGACCCTCTCTGGTGTTAACACTCGAATGGGCGCCCAGGTCCTGGTCCAGAGCTCTGCCTTTGTCAACTCGGCTGAGCGTGCTATTTTCTTCGCTGACTCCAAGGTGACTGGCTATGCCGTCGTTGAGGATGTTGACCTCGGTGGCTCTATTAACTCGGCCCCCCTGGGCACACTGACCTCCGCCTCGTTGCCCTACAAGGTCTCTGCCCTGGGCTCTAGCAAGGTTGCTGCCACCATTCCCAACACTGCCGGACAGAAGCTGTAAGAAGTCCCAATTTTAGAATGCGTTCGCTTTACTGCCTAAGCACTGCTTGTATGTTTACACTGTAAGCGTGTGCTTAAGTATACGGCGAGGAGAGCATAAGAGAAGTTTTAGAAACGGAGGCAGGGGAGAAAGACAGAGGAATTTATTGTTTTGAAGTATATATAGCTGCTACGTAAATATTTTGCATTTAACATTCGATAAAGATAAATATGATCTTTTATCCTTCTCACATTTCTTCTTCTCTTTTTTCTTTCCATTATAGAAAAAATGGAAGGCCAAAACCCAGGTCAGAGTTCGAACCCCTCTGACATTTAGAAGGGACGATAGATGCTGAGTCTGGGATGTAGATGTTCTTGTAAATTCCATCGAAGCTGGCTTGACCTAGCGATGTCGAGTCCCCTGGTAGCCAAATCCTAACTTCGCCACAAAAGGCCAACGCATGAGTGTATTATAGGGGGTTGACTAGCGCGGGTGTCCGACAAATCGCTGTGCTATCTATCAAGGCTCAGCCTGTTCATGTCGAGCACTCCAGACATATAGGAATAAGAACTGCGTGCAGGAGCCATTTCAGTAGATAGACCAGCATAAGTGTGTAAAATATCTACTAGTATAGCTAGGGCACTGCCGAGAGACCTGACGTAAATTAATGACCCGCGTAACGTGGGAGCTAACGCATCATCAACACGGTCGATTACGATATGCTAACTTTCATTTAAATGAGACTTTCTAGATCCAAAACTGGTACTGTGTATTTGCGCGGTATAATGGCAATTGAATGGACCGCACGGGCGATAGAATAAACCCGGGTAGAGCCTGACAGCTAGATGAGCATTGAAGACCCCCATTCCAGTCTAGAACCTGATTCAGCAGCCACATCAACACATCCTTCGTCAATCCGGCCTTTGTCAACTCCGCAACCCGTTGTGACAGAATCGAATTTCGCAACCGTTCTTCTTCTAACTCCGAGCTACACCGTTGCAAAGAGACTTCGCTTTCTTTTAGCTGCGTGGACAATTGCCTCTCTCCCTCGTTGGATTCGGCTGCTTCGAACTTCAATATTCGATATTTCTCGACAAGTGCAGCGTGTTGTTCTTGAAGTTCCCTCATCTTTCCTTGGTGAACAATGTTCTCCATCTGCACTCTACCGGCTTGGCCTTGAGACGTCTGCAAATCAAGCTTGACTCCAGCCAGAGCCTCTCTCAAGCTTTTATTGTTCTTCTCCTTAAAACCCAGATCTGCCAATGCCTTCTCACTCTGATCTGATTGAGCTTTTACGGCCTTTTCAAGTTGTGAAATTATGCCCTTTGCTTTGTTCACCTGTTTTTCACTTTCCAGATACTTCTGCTTCCAGCTAGCAGACTCTGTGTTGGATGACTCGACCTGCGACTCCAGCATAGATTTGTGCTGGTTTGAAGTTTTTTGGAGTTTGATTAATTCTGCTTCAAGATATCTTTGTCTCAAGGTCGCTTCCGCTAGGCGCATTGAGTCTGTAATCCTTGCGGGGTCTTGGGGAGCGGCCCTGGTCAAATTTATGTGGTGACGATTGGCCGCCCCAATGCGATCTGCCCATCGCGAGGCAACAGAAGTGGGGTCATCGGCATGCGAGTGGGCAAGCCCGCATTGGCAGTAAGCAGCTAGATTAAATAAATCATTCCACTGTACGTTAGATGGCCACGTCCGAGACATGCGTTCGAGCAACCAGGTGCGATTTGAGGCGTGGGAACGATGTGCCGGATGTCGACAGTGACCCCCCTGGACTCGAGCTACACAACCAATTCCACCCCCTAACCCGGCGGTGATGTTGAATAAATCTTCCGGGTCCCAATAATATTGAGACATTGAGTAATCGAATATCCGACCTGGTAGGGAGTACTTGTGAAGGTCAAAGTTGAACGAATGGTGCTTTAGTGCGTTGCGTAGGTTTGGTTGTCAATGTCGCAAATGGGCACCTGAAAGGATTTTTAAAAATGGAGATGAGAAGGAACTCCAAAACTCGGGGCAGGGGCGTTCGTTTTACCATTAATAAAGGAACTGTGTGTAAAGCACCCACGCTTGTGTAGCTAGCACCAAAACCCACTTATGGAGACAAATTAAATTACTTGGCCTCTTCTTAGCCAATTCTGAGCTTGCCGATTCAGCTAAATTTTGAGTAAGTCCAGTTGTTTGGAAGTACATAAGGTACCTAATGTGTGCTAGCTACACTAGAGTGCTCCCTCCCACAGCCCCAGAATGATCAGACAAAGCAGAGGTTGGGACCCATAAATTTCTAGCCCACTACCAACAGATATCATGCTGTATGGTCCCTCTTCCAAGCCGTTTGAACGTCACGGTTCAGAAAAATGAGAAATGTGTCAGATTCCTAGGGTTATGTTATCAAAGCCAAGTTCCACTGTACAATCACGGCATTGATGGAGTGGTGTCAGGCGCCGGAATGCCGGGCATACAGAGGCTACGAGGTGAAGCCCACTGCAGTCGCTGTCGGTCACCAAAGCTACTGTCTTTTGGTTGCGAGGAAGAGGCTACGAGGAGCTGTGAGAAGTCAATTTACCCGGGTATCAGCAATAGGATTACTGATAGAAGGATATAAATAGCAGCCTATAGCTCCAAATAATGCAAGGGCAGAGATTAATCGAAGCCATCCCATCATCCCTATTATTCATCAGATACCTAGCAGCCAGTCTGCTCTCTTCACTCCCTAGTTGAACATTGTGCCCTGACAAGTGGCGAGGCTAGGTTGATGCTCACCACCCGCTCCTCATGACTTAATTGATGTTCGCAGCATTAGTCGTAACTGTAAAGGAAAACCAGCAGGTCCAAGTCGAAGTATGAGACATACATGCGCAAGGTTTGGGATAAAAGCACCTGCCGAATAGCTTGCCTTGTTGGGATACCCGAAAGGCTTGCGCAAAGCGTTGTAGCACACCTCACATCGGGCCGTCCAAGGAGCGGGTAAAGAAAGAAAAATACGTAGCCGACTACGCCAACTTTGAAGTCGTATCCAGATTTTAGGCCTTTTAGACCGGTACCAAAAATGTCATAGATGGTCGTAGACTAACCAAAGATTGCCATGGGTGGTATGGTTGAGCCTCCCATCACAGATACGATGAGCGACAGAGCATTAGGCATCTAGCCATCCTAGCTAGCAAAACATGAACTGATATATATAGTTGCATCAAGCTCATTCTGAGCCAGCGTTGACAGAGGGGAATGAATATACCTCGTAGTCTTACGAGGAGTCTTCGATGTTATTGTTCTCCGTATTTTCCATTTTCAAGCTTGCAACTTTTGCATCCAGCCTGGCTATTGCTGGCACATCACACTGTCACGCATCAAGAGCGTCATACAGTCGGTCATGAGCGCTTCCCACGACGATACAGTCGTGATAATGAGATTTCGAGACTTGTAGGTCTCAGCCTTGCAGTTTTCGTCTTTTTCTGTCGCAATATACTTGTCGCAGTTAATATTAAGAGAGTTTTCGCTCTTCTTGGCGCGTGTCGACATGCCGATGATGAAACTGGTGCCATGATTTTGGCAAACAGGGCTGCAAAATGACACACCAATCCTCATCGTGGATATTCGGGGCTGCGGTTCCAGTTTACTTGAATTACCATACATGACCATCTTGCTGTCTAGGTTATTTGCCACCTTGGATTTACAATGCTGGATGATCCTTTACCCGGAGTCTTTATACGGTTGCATTGGAACATTGGAACCTTTAGCGACTCCCCTTCGATTGGTTCCTCTACATTGCAACCAGACTTACATATCTTGTATCAATTATAGATTTTCAGTTGTTGCAAACAAAGTCTCTACACACTTTGGTATCACTTGTAGCACGGCTACACAGTGACAAGTTTCCTAATGTTTTTGGTATTCATATATACATGGCCTAAAAGGTCTTCGGAGTTGTCTCCCTATCGTACCATCATAATGCTCAAATGAGTAGCATCTCGCTACGGAGTCGATTTGACTCCATGATTCTTGGCTGCCGTTCTTAACTAAAATCAAAACTTGCTCTGGTTCGCATTCTCCATCAACATGGTGTTGTCGGGCTTGTACTTCTTGGAGATCAAGCGGACATCGTACTCGACATCCAGGACAGCACCCTTGGGCTCGTTCTCAACGGGCTTGAAGTCCAGGATCAGATCGTCCTTGACTGCGCAGGCAGTGTCGGTCTCCAGGTAGGGGTCGTCCCTGGGGTAGAGCTGAGCGGTAAGGCCAACGTAGTCGGGGTGAGTGACCATGATGTGAATGTGGGCAGGGCGGTAGGGGTGGCGGTGCATCATGGTGAGGAGAGTAGCAGAAGGGCCGGTGGTCTCGATGGCGTACTCGGTGGGCTTGAGGCAGTAGAACCAGAACTTGCCGTCGCGGTCGGTGCGGAACTTGCCTCGGAGGTTGTGGCGGGTCTGGTTCTCGGGGTCGAAGACATCGTACTTGCCGTTGGTGCTGGCTTGCCACATGTCGAAAACGGCGTTGGGGATGCCCTTGCCGGTGTCAACGTCCTTGACGACACCGTGGAACATGGTGAGCTCGCCGTCCTTGGGCATGTCCTGGACGACGCTGGCACCGAGGTCGCGGAAGGGGGTTTCGGGGGACCAGAAAGGACCGAGAATGGCGGAGGATGTGGGAGCGCGGCCGTCGTCGGTGACGACAGTGTGGTTGATTTCATCGACGAGACTGCAAGGTGTTAGTGGTGGTGATGCGGGAGCGGAAGAGGAAATACTCACGACTCAATGCCCAGGATATCGCAGACTCGCCACGTCTCGTTGCGGTTCTTCTTGTAGGCCTGGCCCAGAGAGTTGACGTAGTTGACACCGATGACCCACTCCTCTTGCTTGAGCTCGACGTCTCGGCAGAAGTCGTGCATGTGCTTGATGAGGGAGGTGAGGATCTCGCGGTGGCGGGGCAGAGTCTCGGGGCTCATGAGGTCGATGACATGCTGGGTGAAGTTGGGGTCGAAGCGGTGGTTGGCGCTGGAGCCGTTGGCGCTGGTGCCGTTGGCGGCGGGGGGGGTGGTGTTGGCGGCCATTGTGGTGATGTGCTTTTCAGTGGGTTTGCAGCTGAGGAAAGGCAGAGAGTGAGAGAGGATGCGGTGCAAAGTACGAAGGAGGCAGAAAAGAGACGGAGCTGCTGCTGAACTTAAGTATCAATCGCGGGCCCTCAGCCAAAGCTGGGGGAGCCCGGGGCTCGGCGCGTGGGCGACGGCGCATGACGTACAGAGCGGCAAAAGAGTTCGGCAATGAGGGGCGGGGTGAACTCTCCAGCGTGCGCTTGTCATGTTGGCATTGGAATTGAGCAGTTCTATTCGGTACGGGTAAGTGTATTTCCCCCACCTCGCAGCCCGCCGTGGCCGTGTGGAGAGAAGCCGCCACAAGAGGTTAGAGCCGCAGCTTCGGATCGCGGTCCACAGGTCAAGAACAGTCAGACGGAGCCGTCAGCGCGAGCAGCCAACCACGACGACGGCTTTGCAACCCCCAGGCACGCTACGGACGACCCGGCCCATGTCTGTCGCGTAGCAGCCGATTCCAACTGCCGCCATGCCACCGTTGTAGCGTTCTAGACGCTCCGTTGCGACCTAGTCCGCCGTCCATCGAATCATCCAGGGTTGCTCCTGTGTCGCAGACTTTTCCGTCTCGGCATACAGACGCGGCTCGTGGCGTCTACTGCGCCGTATCGACACTCTACGCGACCGTCTGCGACTCTACACGGCCCCCGACACGACCCCCGATACCCCGGAGACCCCCGACGAACCCCGGATTATCCGGATGTCTGGTTCTCTGTCTGTCCCAGTCTGTCCCTGTCTGTCCCCGTCCCTGTCTCTCTCTCCCCTGACTCTCCAGCTTCCCCCCCGCTGTAATAAACGAACCCCATGCATGGATAATGATGGATCCCCCGCGAAATGCGCCACACGCTACCGCCCCGCCCCGCCCGGCTACCAGAACGGCAATCTCCATCCTCACCAACAAAGACCTCATCGCCACCCACGATGCTGCGATACTGGAAACACCACGGCAGGTGCGCACGGCTAGCACCATCTATCCGGAAAGAAGATGCCCAAAGGGAAATCGTGAATCCCAAGGGTCGCAACCCATGAGTTATTGCTGTCGTAATGCAGACACCTGAACGCCGACAGCCTGATTCGTCGCGCAATCTCGTCCAAAATGTTGGAATAATCAAGACTTTAACTCCAGATAGTGACAATGCCATTTTTGAGTCGAAACACATGAGCAATCGATTCAACTATTTTACTTCAGCGTCATTTGAGCATCAGCATATCCCAACCTGTCAACCTAGTTTACGCAGGGAAAGAACCCATTTCAATTAATTCCGTAGACACCTGCATCGCCCATCAGTAGAGCTTTGCAAGTTCCCTTTCAGTTGGCTTAGTCTCATCAGGCCACTCCATGTTTGCGCAATCAACTGGGGTAATTTTGACCTCAATGGTGGACATTGCTGAGCAGAAACTTCATCTGTTCGTCAAATACCCTATAGGCCCAAACAACAAAACCGACAACCACCTGGTTGCAACATCTGGTTATCTGTGAATGTTTGGTATTTCCTAGTGTATTTGATGCGCTATGTTTTTTTTTCAGGAGGCCCGAAAGGTGCCTCTCATCTCTACGAAGGAATCGGTCTGGGAGGTTGCTTAGCTAAAAAAATTCAATTTTTAAATCTGCGGCGTCACTGAATGCGATGTTGAGGTAGAATTTGCCCTAGACGGACTGCATTAGAACCGATTCACTGCACCAGTCTTCTTTGTAGTTTTAAATGATGAAGAGACTATCTGGTCAGATGGATTCAATCACGAGTTGCCGGGTTACGACCATAGAGACGATATGTTCTCGGAATCCAATTTCAAGGTGCCGGTCGACCAGTCCATGCTTCATACTGCTAGAAGCTCGCATTAGCGCACCACCTATAACTTAGTGTAGTGTACTAAGACTGGCCCCCCTGTCATATTGGCAACCTTCACTTGACAGCCGTGTTGAACTTAGCTCCCGCACATGAATTTGCGCTGAAACCTTTTACGAGCACTTTAACCACGCGTGAAACCAAGACCAGCTCTCAGCGCGACTTACATGCAAGCTAGCAATCGTAGGCCTTGAATCAGCGTTGAATTGAATTTAGGGTTGTCAAGGAGTCCGTCAGCTCAGCAGGTTAGTGCATGGGAGGCAAAGCGGTATGGCAATTTTGATTAGCAAATCTATTGCTTCGGAATGAACACACCAACCCAGGTAATAAAAAAAGCACATCTTACGGTCAAATGAATTCGCTACAGATTAAAATGACTCTAGTCCTTTGATCCATCTGACGCCAGGGCTAGGATTACCCGTCACCTATTCACTGTCCTTGTGGACAGGGCGCTTGGAGTTCTTCCCCCAATGCAAACTTCGCTTGGGACAAGTTGACGGGTTGCAGTCTGCGCGCAAAACCCAGCAAAGCAGGACCATGGGATGGCTTCAAGCATGTTCGGCCATACATGTTACTTTCAAAATCGATGACTGAGGTTTTCAATAGAAATGAGGGGTTATTGAGGACTGTGCCGTCCATTTCAAGAAGCGGCCCACAGCCCCACAGGAAGCATTTCAGAGTGGTGATTCGTAATGTGACGAGCATCAAAATTTGTTGGCATTGGTATCACATGATGTTGACCACTTCGAACGTTATTTGACTCGTCAGTCAAGTGAATGTTCAAGAAAAAGGGTCTTATTTCTGACCCTGGGTGGATGTGAACAATTTCAAGTGTTGCGGCACATCTTATCTCCCATTGTCAGAAATAGTGGCTGTAGCGATGCTGAGCGACGCCTGACTCAAGCAATAGTGCTAGTTGTCCTTGCGAGTGTAGGAGCAGGTGTCTAGATTCATCTCCAAAAATATCAGGCCAATCCACTGCACTATTTCTCACCCATTTTCCAGCAAATCACATCAAATATGGATCCGCGCATGCCGCCGTGATGCTACTTATAATTGCTGACAGGTGTCCGTATAGTTAAGGCGTGTGCTCTTGACGGACGGCCTAGACCTACCGCCGAAGAACGGCATGCACACCGCTTGGGAAATGGCTGGTCTGGAATTCCCCGTCAATAATTTGCTGCTTGTCTCGGACTGTGACATCTGTCAGTCGTCACCCGAATCAACTGAGACAAACATGGAATGGGCCTCAAAACCAAAGTACACCTGGGCTTGCAAGCTAGCTCGAGGGAATGACGGGTGGGCCGTCCCGCGACACATCACCCGGCAGCCACACGTCATAGTTTACAGAATCTTCCGCTCCGTGCAGCAAAGTGGCAGATGCGTGCCCTCAACATCTTTTCACAGCTACATCACAAAACGGTTTAGGAGGTGGTTAGGCTTCGCTGGTCTTATGTCTTGTAATGGAGCGTGCGCGGTTTACTAGCGGCCCAACAAAGTAAAAATGAAAGTAAAAACCAGAACATGAGCAGTTCCAAGTGAAACATGCATGACATGTTGAAGCTAGCACAACATGCTCGAAACATGCGTCAAATTAGAGCAAAAACCGAAGACCATGGTCAAGTCTATTCGGTTAGATCTGCCCAAGGGGCCCGAGACAACCCCATCCAAATTACAGAGCCAACAATGACACATTACGGAGGACACCAGGTTTCCGGGGCATGTCTTCCCGCATACCAGTAACAAAGTTCGCAATCCATCCGAGATCACGTACCTATTCGGGCCGCAATTGCCTGTTCCGGTGAGAACAAGAGTCCGGTTCCAGATAAGGGACCGCTAGTCGTAACGACCGGTAGTCTGAATTCAAAAAGCAACGCCCATGGTGGGGACTATGTTTGGATCAATGGCATTTGAATCCAATCCTAGTCCACCCCGCTGCACACGTAAGTGATTAGATAGTCGTGGATCAAATACCTGGGCCAATCTGTTATGGAGCCGTTACCTGATCCGGCAGATCAACCTGGGAAAATGCCCTTGTTCTCGCCCTTTGTGCCACCAATCTTTTCCAGTATAAAAAGACGAGCCCTGCGGTCGCCATGGGATTCCCGAAGCCCTACCATCGAAAATCAATCGCTGGATTAAACATGACGTCTACACAAACTCCCCCTCCTGCCGCGACGGAGTGCGACATCTACCCCGTACACTTTTTCGACGACAATGAAACCAACCGTAAAAAGACCATGTCTTGGACAATGAGGTTCAACGACATTCTCGATGCCGAGAAGATTCATGATTCCCTCTGTCGACTACTCGAGATCGGGGACTGGAGGAAGCTTGCCGGCCATTTACGACACACCGTACTAGAGCATGATCTTTCATTGATGATGGAGTGGACTAACAGCAAATAGAAAAACGGAAAGCTTGAGATCCATACTCCGAAGGAGTTCACACCCGAAAACCCCGCCGTCTCGTATAGTCATGATGCGCTCCCCGATATGAGCATCAGCGAGCATCCGTTGGCGAGTAAGCTCCCCAAGGCAACTGACGGCCCATCCATTCGAACCTTCGATGGACATTTCCGAGAGCTGGCTGGGCCGCCAGGGTTGGCGGGAAATGTCGAGGAGCTTATCAGCAAGGATGCGCCTCAAATGGCTCTGCATATTACATCCTTCTCTGATGCAACACTCGTCACCATCTCGTGGCCTCATACTTTGATGGATGCTATTGGCCATCAAGATCTCCTACGCTCGTGGTCGCTAGTGGTAGCGGGCCGAGAAGAAGAGGTCCCACCGCTGCTCGGCGCGGTGAATGATGTCCTTCTGGAAGCAGAGCAATCAAATCCGGACAAGGCAGAAGAGTTCAAAATGAAGGAGAGGCAACTTGGAGGCGTGGGCACTTCGGTGTTCTTTTCACGATATATGTGGGATAATCTCCGCAATGGCGCTGTTGAAACGCGCCTCATCTACATTCCCAAGAAAGTATTTGCCAAGATACGTAACCAAGCTCAGGAAGAGGCCGTCGCAGCTGCTCAGAGCATCGATGAAAAGCCCTATGTCGGTGAGGGAGATGCGATGATAGCATGGATTTCTCGAACAATGGCACTGGCAGAGAAAAAGTCACGGCCACTAACTGTCGCGAGCCTTTATAATGCCCGGTTCAGGCTTTCCTCACTGGCTAATCAAACTGGCGTGTACATCCAGAACATGGTTCTGTTCACGTTTACCTTTTTGCCGGGCAAAATGGCGAAAGGTCCCTTGGGACCAACTGCCATGTGTCATCGACGTCACCTGGTCGAGCAAGCAACCGAAGAGCAGTCACTCAGTTTCCTGCGCATCGTGCGCGACCTGGACGGCAAGGGTAAAGGCAAAGCAACCATGTTTGGAGAGAAAGACGCTTTACCGCTTATCATCAATAACCTGACCAAGGTCGACTTGATCAAGGTCGTTGACTTTAGCGGCGCCGTCATTCGTCAGGGGGAGAAGGATGAGTCTCGGAGCAATCCGGTGGGAGGCATGGTAAACTACCATTTCCAACATTTCGACGAACTTATGACGATACGCAACTTCTTTGCGGTGATGGGCAAAGATTATGACGACAGCTATTGGATCACGGCGGCTCTGTTCCCAAAGTCGTGGGATAAATTTGAGGAAGAGCTGAAGAAGCTGGCGTGATGACGCAATATCATAGTGTGGAGTTTAGGCGATGACTGTCTATGGGAGGTATCATAATTATATTACCATTATTTGACCCCAATCCTGCCTACAAGAGCGAATGTATTGGTGAATTGTCCGGCCAGTTAGGGAAGGAGTTGTGGGACGAAGTATGGGGTAGTGGTCGACTTGAATTAGATGTCGCCCAAGGACGGGACGATGGGTTTCCCTAGATGTCCTTACATAGTGGATTGAACAAACTGCTTCGCCGACAGCAAAATTGCGCCTCAAAGATAGGCAGCATCCTTTGTTTGGGCCACAATCAATCAACGCGTTTGGTTTCAATGCACTTTACGTTTTATTTTATTTTTAGATGTGGTCAGAATCGACGCGGAGAATCTCCGTGTTCATAATTGGCACTTGTTAAGACGCTTTGCTTCACATAAATGCGGGTTTCTACACATTATTACTCGTCTTGTCAGTTAACTAATGTCAATGCCACAATGGATAGGTCAGATTATAGGACAGAGTGGGTGGGCGAGCGACGGTACTGAACCAGGGGTAGTCACTCTCCTGCTCGCCTTGCGGGAGTGTTCAGAGGCGACTGGAAATACGGCTCGTTCGCTTTCCATCAATTGTATTGATACGTTGTGAATCTAACTAAAGGTAGCTCCGCCCATACTTTCGAAGCTATAAGTGCCAGGTGATGGGAATTCAGCGAATATGCTGTGCATGGGATTCTGCAATTTGGTATAGTACTCGGACTCCTGTTTCGGAGACATCCAGACTATGATGGGTCCTGCGAATTGATTGAACAAGTTATACTCATTGCGAGCTTACAAGTAAGCACATCTCTGGCTATCTAGCTTATCGGCCGACCCTTTCAGGAATGTTATCCTCACAGTGGAACTCTCTTCACGCAATATTTCATCCAGATCGCCATCACTTCATTCGATTGTGACCAGGCAGCTTGGGAGTATCTGATGGGTCTATCACCGGCTCCACTACGACAGAAGTGGCGAGGCGAACTCATCAACCGTCTTACGGGACAGTAGGATGAGCAACAACAACCCAAAGAATGGGAACTAACCTAAGCCGCGCTTGCCATGGTCCATAATGTAATGCGTTTGACTATCACTTCCGAAGACACTGATGAAACCGCCCCTGTCAAAGGTTCTCATACAGTATGGGAGTATTTAAAGTCGTTTGGGTCATTCATAGGCATTGATTGCATGCTACAGCTGAGCATGATCAACCCGAAGGGGACGCCTGGGTTCCTACAGCAGTGCAGGGTATATGAGGGTGTTATATTATCAGAAGAAGACCTGTATGATGGGGACAAGACCTTCCGCACTCAAGTTCTTACTCTGATACGGCCGGCAGGGAATCTTTGCCCCGATGTAGGATCTAATTGACAAAGAGCACAGGATGCCATGGTGCTCATCTTGGATTTTCTTCACATGAAAAGCTATGAGGCTTCTGTTTGTCATAAATGGGTAGCTTATATTCCACATCAATTTCAAAAACAGGAATACGAAGTGTGGATTTACATCTATCGGCAGTCACTACGATACTCTTCCGAACTCAACGACTGGCGGAAAACGTATGATGCAACGAAAATATTGCTCGAACAACCGAGAGATATGATGGCTCGTTGTGACAACTTCTATCACGGAGTCATGTATTTGTTCAAGCCGGTAACGGGTCAAACGAGATGCGCAATACGCAGGGGGAGTCCTTGTTAGACCTCTATTTTCGTCTCTTGCGGGGCGAGAAGATTGGATGTGCTGCATTTGCACTGCAGCAGATGATAGGTGTTCTGGCGACAATGTTCTGCAAAAGAGGGGAGACCAAGATGGTTCAGTTTGTCTGCGATTACCACGAGTTTATTACGTATGTGGACGACGAAACATGTGAAGGGTACTGGAACATAAAATTCGGGATCTATGAAAGCTTTGAATGATCCAGTAGTAGGTCGAATCTCAAGAGCAAACCCTTCCCCTCCAACATAGTTGATCACTGGGTGCCATAGACGTAGATTGATACCTCAACGTAAGGTCAAGAGCCCTCTCACATCGAAGAACCATGTCTTGGGACTCCATCTTGTGATTACACAGGAGGCTTAGAGTTCGCTTCAGCGTGTACAGATATTCACCCAAGTCTATAATCAATGCGTCTGGAATACATAAGCTATGGTTGTTCGGGCCTCTTCCAGATGGGCAACCTGTGTGTTGCATTACTTATTAAACGATGTAAATGAATGTGATGCAATTGATGACGATGGAAACTCTTGCCTTCCTGTTTAGCTGATACTACTACAGACCATCTTTTGTAGAGATATCTAGGGCTAGTAGGAAGGTCAGGATCGGAGGGATGGAATGGTCCCCATTCCAGCTATATATAAAAGACACGGATCCGTCCCGGATCCCATGGAAAACACGGCTCCGTTCCGGATCCTAAGGGAAAGGCGGCTCCGTTAGCTGTGGCAGATATCTTCATTCCTTCTGACATTACTCATCGATAGGATCGAATTATTTGTGACGAAAGTGCCGACCACCCGGCTTCAGTCTGCTCTACTGCACCCTAAATTAGCTTAAAACTAGCTCTCGATAGCGACGAATCATTTGTAGCGCCTCTGTTTGTTGGCCTTCGGGACGAGTGTATTCGTGCCAAACGATGCCATTATATTCACCGCCTCACCGCCACTACTCTATGGACACATGGAAGCTAGAAATGGATGTATACGTGCTGCATGGAAAGTCGAATTCGTCGCGGAAAGCTCCGAGATCGAGGTGTAATCGACAGAGCCGGTGCAGTTGCCGTACGTGCAAGTGACAGTGTTGCCGTCGCTCGAGCAGATGTTCCCAAACAAGTCTCCCAACGGACTGCAGTCGGATCCCGTACAAGTGACGGTGTAGGACACACCCCCATCAAAGCAGGCCGAGACACTGTACGAGACTGAATCCATGGCTGATGAAAAGATTTGTGGAGTTCCAGATGCCGGATCAAAGATCCAGACAGCTGCTCTAAATCTTGTGCAGAGAATGGAGCAGAGAGATGGTCTCATTGCCGAAGCGCGCTCCTGGACTTAGTCTCCTATTTGAACGCCGCAGCTTGATAGCCTGGAAGGTCTAGATCTAGATGGCTGAATGGGCTTATTGTTATCGGAACGCTTGAATCGTCGACTCAGCTCATTCGCCCTTGGCGTTGGGCCGTGTGGGTTTTTGTTGACTGTATTGCGCCACAGCAAGATCTTTTTGATTTGATGTGGTTAGAACGGAGTGATAGTAGAAAATTCCCACGTTTTTGAGCCATATTGCCAAATGAGGAAAAAGGAAAGGCCGATTAGGCCGTTAACAATGTTTCTTGAGCACTGAGGCGCCCATTATCTTCCGGGTTTCAAAGGCTCTCGATTCAAAAAAGTAAAAAGTGGAAAAAGAAAACAGATACCATCTGTAAAGGCGTGATTTGAAGTATCTTAGGAGTATTTTCGTCTCTCAATTTTTGGGCCTCGAACCCTTAGTATTATTTTTAGTTCCAAATTAGTTTTACGCTTATTGTACTGTTCAGGTTTATCAAGACGCGCAGACGTTTCATTCTGGTTAGGACTGGACCGTAACGAAAGTTAGCGCTTTCCCATTAAATTCTAGAACTCGCGGCTTAAAACGCCTTACAGCCAGCCACACGGATTTCAGCTTATTACACTAATGGAGTCGAATAATTCACCTCTGTCTTATCAAGTGTGGGTTATACGGCTTCCTTGTGGCGCTATGAATATCGCACTAGGCCAATAGTTTAAGCCCCTATGGCTAGAAGAGGTCGACGGTTAGCGCTTTTGCATAAATTTCAGAACTGGTGGCTGAAAACCCCTTATAGCTGCACGGATTTCAGCTCATTACTAATGGGCTGGAATGATACGCCTCTTATTAAGTGTGGGCTATACAGCTTCCTTGTGGCGGCGCTACGAATATCGCACTAGGCCAATAGTTTAAGCCCCTATAGCTAGTAGAGGTCGACGGTCAGCGCTTTTGCATAAATTTCAGAACTGGTGGCTGAAAACCCCTTATAGCTGCACGGATTTCGGCTCATTATACTAATGGAGTCGAATGATACGCCTCTGCCTTATCAAGCGTAGGCTATATAGCTTCCTTGTGGCGCTACCAGTATCGCACTAGGCCAATAGCGTAAGCCCCTGTAGCTAGAAGAGGTAATACACTAGTTAAGCGATTTCATGAAGTGCGCTGGAAGAAATGGTCCCAAAATTATGGGTAATCCAGTAAACGAGGAGTCTAGAACAGTCAATATTCCTTCTTTTGTCTAGTGTTGACAGTTAGCTAGCTGAATTATGGAGCACTGGAGATTGGAGATTGGAAACAACGAGTACGTACACAGTTGGCAGAGGAGAACTGACTCTGTATACAAAAAAGAAGAACTCCCCCCAAACTGCCCTCAAGAATTGTTCAATTCAGATGAAGGCTTCTTAATACTCGGTTTGAGGTGTTGTCATTATTCCTACATTCATTTTCTCCTTGTAGAGAAATTCCACCCAATATGCCTTCATCACCATCCTCATCTCTCGAGAGCCTAGACAGTGGCATCAACGCTGCAAAACTAGAAGCAGCCAACCGCTATATCCGCTGGAACCTATTATTTCTCCTAATAATCTTCACCTTTCTTCTATTTCCATTATGGATGCCCTTTATTCCCTATGTCAACCAAGCAACCAACGTCGTCATCATAATCATAATCGGTCTTTTCCAACTCATCTGGCTTATAGCCACCATTTGCGCCATTCGTCGAACACTCGCCATTAACAACCGAAACAAGCTCAAGGCCACAAAAGCTCAAGATGTCGAATCAACTGATGCCACGGCCAACGACTACTCAACCATTCGTCACATAGTTGCCATGACCTTGTACAAGGAACCCATGAGCGTACTGCAAACCACCTTGGACTCCCTCGTGCAGCAAAAAGATGCCACATCCCGCATCTCCGTCATTATTGGCATGGAATGCCGCACACCTGACAAGGAAGCCAAACGCGATGAAGTCTACGCAAAGTACGAGAGCAAATTCCTCCGTCTCATCGTCACCTTCCACCCCTCGGGCATTCCTGGCGAAATCAGCGGCAAGTGCTCCAACATGAACTACGCCTGCCGCCAAGGCCTACAGATCCTCCGTCAAGATGACGACTACAACTATGAGAAATACGAACACATCTTTACCAACTGCGACTGCGACGCTGTTTTCGATCCCGAATACATGCTGGAGCTGGAAACTGAGTACTCCAAGCTGGATTTCGCCGACCGCCACTCCTCCATCTGGCAATCCATCATCATCTACAAGCGCGACTCCATGCCCTTCTTTGTCGACATTACCGGTGTTTTGCGTACCTTTTTCTTCATGGGTGTTTTGATTCCCTGGAACATCAATCCCATGTCTCACTACTCTCTCAGTGTCAAGTTGTTGGAGGAGGGCGCCTTTACCCACCCGGCCTATCAGATGGAGGATATTATTGCTTTGATTCGCTACACCATCATGACAAAACGAGAAATCCGCATCCGGCCTTTGAATCTCATTTCCATCAACGGTCCGACCTCTGGCGCCAACTACGCAGATGAAATCCGCGAATGGGCCCTTCAGGTTCGCCGATGGACCATTGGCGCCGGCGAAGTCTTCCATTACTTCATTGTCAAGACCTACCGAATGCCTAGTCTCTATCTGTCTATCAGCTGGGCTACTCGCTTCTTCATCTACTATGGATTCGTTCTCTGCGCTAGCGCCATCTTCTCTGTGTTTTCCCCCATCACTGTTCAGCTCATCAACATGGTTGCTGCCGAACATGATCGACTCTTCATCAGCGATTCTCTTTTTTCAACCATCTGCTTCATCTTCTTGGGAACGCAATACGTGTTTCTGCTCATTGTCACCGTTCTCGTCCGTTGGAACCTACCTGTGCCCGGCGATAGCAATAACAATTACAACAAGGGTTTTCGGGGGGTTACAAGAGGCCTGTTGCATTGGATCTTGATGTTGCCGATCATTCTTGCCTACAGCTTTGTAGAGCTCTACTCCTTCTTCGAATTGGCTTTTAGAGGAAAGGATGTTTGCAAGCATAATGCTGCTAGTAAGAGCAATCTAGTCCTTACAAAAGGTGCCGAGGATTCTTGAGATCCAAACATGTGCCTGACCCACCACCTCAGATAGAAGATGAAGCGGGCGACACTTGGAATGCGGATGGATTTCTGTCGTGCAATGTCTAATGTCAATACTGAAGTGGTTTGGACCTATCATTATTTAATGTTTTAAAAAGTATTTTGGGATTAGAGTATAGAGTATAGAGCGTGCAAATAATGTAATATTGCGATGAAGCCTAATGAATGATCCGGCTTGTACTTCGTTTCTTCCCATCATTCCAAACAGCGCGCATCAGGGGCCTAGATTGCTGGTGAAGCTGATATCCAATTTCAAATACGTGACCCCTCTCTCTCTTTTGCCATTCTTTCATACATGGGTGCTGTTTTTTCTCGCCATTGTTTGCCCCACAAGATAAAAGCAACATGCATAAACCCCACTGCCATACCCCAAAAGCCCATGACGATGAACATGTTTTGTATCCCCTGGGCATTCATCCACGGAACAACCGCAAAATAGATGGCAATGCTTACACAATTCCGGACAAATGTAACTGCGACAAACGCTTCACCAGTGACCTATTCACATTAGAACGGAGCTTCGTAACATGGCACGCCACTCACAACTTGATAGCTATCCATGAGTAGACAAAGCGCAATATCACCAATGCTGCCCATTCCGAATCCAAAAATGGCACCACCCAGACTGGGGTATATCCAGTGCATACCCTGCTGCTATTAGTATGTACGCATGGTCAGGATGATGGTTGTAAATACCCGTTGTGTGGTCACCCCAAACATGATCATGCCGCCGCCTAGGCATACCGCAGGAAAGTGAAGAAGATGCAGTCGCATTTCTGGCTCAAAATATCCGTGGTTTCGTCGAGAGAGCCACAGGACTGTGCGATCTGAGAGTACACCACCGTATACGGACCCGATAATGCAGCCAATAAAGACACCCAAGCTCATATTGCCTATGCCCGCAGGGCCAAAGCTGTAAGGAGGGGCTGCAAATGCGATCGAGATGACCGAGGCTTGCGCAGAAATCCAACAGAGGGAAAATGCGTACTGAATGGCCGTGTACATGACTGCAGGAAACCGGAACAGTATAATAAAGGGGGTATATGCGCACTTCCAGAGGTTCTCGTCGGTCTTTGTGATGAAGCGCAGCCGCTGGCGCCAAGTAATTGCGGGTATGGAGGAGTTGATGCTGACACGTGATTCCAGAGCATCAGAGGAAGTCGTCGCGGTTTGTAGCTGGTTTTTGGATCCCGAATTCTTCTTGGAAAGAGGACTTAACCTGGGTTCGGGGCATTCTTGTCGCAGCGCTTCGATGCGCGGGATATACTTGCTCTCCTCGTAGAAAAGGCAGAAGTAGATCAACAAGACGCCTTCCACTGCAAAGACGACCCAGAAACATTGCCTCCAGTTGCCACCTTCTGCCATATATCCACCTGCGATGGGACTGAGAAAGCTCTGGATATTGTTAGTTGTGTTGGAGGTCATGGTAAGGTAACCAAGAGACATACCCCAATCATAACCATCACCATGTAGGCGCCATTCGCAGTACCGCGGTGATGGACAAAGTATAAATCGGCAATCTAAAGAGCTACGTGTCAGTGGACTGTCAGAGTTGGATAGGATTTACGCACGGTCATTTGAACGATCGTTTCATTTATGGCATTACCAAGTCCAAAGATGAAGGTCGATAAATACAAGTCTAGGATAGTTTTCATCCGAGCTTGCCAGGCGGCAGTAGCAAATATGACCGCAATGGATACCACATAGACTGAACGGCGCCCATACTTGATGGCGAGCGGAATGAAGAATATGCAACCCGTGGCCGTTCCAACAAGACCAATGGCCTGTGAGTTGTTGAGCTGATCGTAAGTCCAGCCGAATTCGGGGATCCAAAGGACCCAAAAGATCAGAGGCAAAGAGGTTCTGAGGCCAAGCTTTAACGTTAGCTCTGGCGGCGAGGAGCTCCATCGGATAACTCACTGCGTGAAGATCACGGCTGTGATGGCTAGGATGGGAATAAAATTCGCGGCCTTCCTGGCAGAAGTCCAATTCTGCGAAGCGATTATCTTAGGATTGGCTGGAGAACTTTTTGAGACAGGAGAAAAGTACCAGGGGATCATTGGGATCATCGGTTGGGATTGGGTGCAGCAAAACCTGGTGATTTTCAAGGTGTCCATCCTCTGCGATGCCGTATTAGTCGAGCGATCTTACGTACTAGGGGCAATGTGGGATATATAGACCTCCGAGGAGACGGACTGTGCCAGGGGGTGTTGTGAAATCGGCCGGAGGGAGCCCGATGTGCGGTGCCATTGTCGATACAGCTGAGGCACACAAAATAAGTCAAAGATGTAAAGATGAGGGGAGAGGGAGAGGGAGCTTATGGTGCAGAAGTAGCAGAAGTGTGGTTGGTTTAAATGCCTTGCATTGCCAGGCCTGCACTGAAACCAACAACCGAGATGCTTGCTATGTTGTGGACGCCCTGGGACGCCTGGAACAAACGGAGCTCATGATCACTATCTGTGTGAATGTGAGATAAGCCCGACGGCTCCGGCTGCCATATCGAGTTAGCGGCCTGAAGCCAACAGGGCTTGCTCTCATTCCAACAGGGGCAAAGATAAACCGGAAGATTCAAGTCGCATGCGGGGTATGAAACGCTAATTCCCCAGGGATTGGGAGTGGCGTTGCAGTATTGCAATGACAAGTGTAGGAGAACGGCCCGAGGTAAATGAGAGATGGCGAAGATTCGTGTCGTCTGGACACATGCCGTGAGATATGCCGTGAGATAGGTTGTGTGCCGTCCCCTCAGCGCAGGAATGGTGGGACTGAGAGCACAATCGGACCGTGTGCAAGTGGCACGACAAAGCAAGTTAGGCCATGGCAGTCAATTACAAGGTTGTTATAGTAGCATTCGCTAATAGTATACACGTATAATTACTACGCGGATGGTATCAATTTACAAGCTAGATGTTTCGATTCAGATACCCTGATTAGATCTACTTATTTACCAACATAGACACTCTCCACTGCACATCCCGGGAAATTGGTCAAACGCCAGCAATCGATGATAGCATTGCGCTCAAAGCTTTGTAGTGCACCGATAGCGACAATGCCATTCATCCAGTTGTAGGGTCCGTCACCAGCAGCCTCAAATGTCATGTGTGTGAAGTACTCAACTTCGTCTTGGGAAAAGCTGTTCTTGCCACCGCCATCGTAGTCAAAGTCGACTCCGGGACCTGGTCTAAAGAGACCGCGAGCCTGAATGAACACATGGTGGCCGTCATCGGTGCGAATGGCATATCGTGCATCAAGCTTGTAGTAAATCTAAAATTGTTAGCAGATGGCGGTACATGCTTGCTGCAACCCTACCTTTTGCGAATGGACTCGCTCAGCCCAATCAGCACCGCTGTTTTCCACCACGACCCCATTGATCCCCGGACCTTTGACGGTACCAGACTGGATATGGCCAATTGAACGGGTAACGCCTGTGCCTTGAACATTCTCTATGTCGTAGCCGTCGGTTGGATGCATCTGGGCAACAAGACGATAAACAAACTCCAAGTGTGGCGATCGCATATGGGGTACTTCGGGGTACAGCTCATTTCCCGGGCTGTCAAGGAACGCTTGGTCTTGTTGAACCATGATGATGTCTGGAACAGTCAAAGGAGGTGGAAATTAGGACGACAGAGAAACAAAATGCATTGAAAGGGTTCAGAGGATATACCCAGTTTGTTTTGATTCCAGTCTCGACACACAACTAGAACGGTTCAGACCCTTCGAACTCGGAAAGGACCAACATGGAGAAGGGTGGGCCTCACGCAGAGATGTGTTATCCATCACGACGCTAATGTCCCCCGCTTTGAAGCGCGGCACCGCCTGTCATAATGGGATAGCTCGCTGAGATAATGCCCTCGGTACCACTACCGAGCCCTGCATTTGCAGATAGAGCTTACCGCTTTTAGAAGGCCCAGCCGCGGCATTCAGGCGCATCGGCTGATGTGATTTAGTTTCCACCATGGAAACAAGGGGACGTGGATGTCCCGCCAGTTCCGGGGCAGCATTGTGCTGTGTTAAAACAGGACGCCTCCAATTTACAAAATGGCCCCCAGTCTCCCGAATTCGGCGAGAACTAAATGATCTCTTGAGTCGCGGTACAAAGAAAACCGACCCCCACTCTAGATTTGTTGACATTCTGCCATGGTCAACCCAACTCGTCTCGGAATCCGAATGCGACCGCTGGGCTTCGGTATGTCCAATGTCTTCCCTGCAAAATCGAAGAAACTGACAGCGTCTTGCAGATTCCAAGTCGGTAGCGGCCGCTGCAGAGACGTTGAGCCTTTCCTTTTCTTCGGACCCTCTCATCTGTTGGCTCTATCGTGACCCAGCTGGTCCGCGCTGGGACAGCCTCCTCCCCGCCCTACAGACATGGCAGGAATTTCGAGTTCGCGATTACATCCTGGGGGGAATAGGAATGGAAGCAGTCACTCAGGAAGACACGCCTACCAGTGTCGGCGTCTGTTTCCTGCACCCCCCTCGCCCACCGTGTCGCTGGCTTAGGCCGTGGTGGTGGGGTTCATACATGAGATACTTCTGGGATTTCCTTTGGTACCGACCGAGTGAGACTTTGGGTGACGAAAAGGCAAGTTATGATACCTGAACATACGATGGAGAGCACTGAGCTGACTTATTGGCAGCGGGTTGCCGTGATGTTTGCCCATCACAATGAAGCCTTCAGGCGCATCACAGGCAGATATGCCCCTGGATCAGTCTTCTATCTTGAGATCGCTGCTGTTAGACCGGACGCCCAGGGTATGGGCGTTGGCGGCCGAATTATGGACTGGGTAGTGCTCCGTATAGGCGATTCGCCATGCTTCCTGGAGTGCACGAATCCCACAAACGTCCCATTTTACGAGAAGTACGGATTCAAACTAGTAGATGAAGGGTTACTTCGAGACGAAGATGACCCGAGTCGGGTAACGTCCTTTTATTACATGATGAGAGAAGGTCCCCAAGGAGAAATGAAGGGAAAACGAACCTAGCTAGACCTTGATATAGATTAGCTTGCTCGGCTCCCGGCCAATCGCATATTTCGCCGCTTATGGCAGAATTATCAGCTCATGATGATAAGCCATGGAGACATCGGTTCAGTCTCAAAGAGCCGGGTCCATTAGATCCGGCTTATGGCTTTTGCTTCCTGACTCAGGGCGCTCATCATAGCTCCTGGGATCGCAAATTATACGCGTATTTAAGAGCTACCTCGAGCCCTCTGTGAGATATAATACAACTACGTCCCCCATCCTTCTGTCTGGTAAAATTGAAGTGCACATATTTTGTTTATACTTGCCCGCCAAGCAATAGGTTGTAGCTTCATTGCTAGGGCGAAATAGTGAAGCTTGCGAAGTGTAATTCAGGCCTTATCGCAGGATATGACTGTCACGTGCCGTATTGTCCCGACTTACAATCTAATCCCCGCAATTTCATCTCGGTCCAGGTGCGTCTTTGGCCCCTTGCAACCTTTACCATCGCGCGCTCAACAAATTGGGCAATGTGCATATCTGGGATGGCATATCGTAATAATACTTCCAAATAGGGCACGCATTTTGGACATCACCTGCGAAGACAATCCTGCATCCGGCATAGAGAAACGCCCATCCCTGCAATCATGATCCGTCGATCTCGAAAAGGGTGCTGCCCCTGCTCCCTGTCACTATACGCCGAGTCGCATACTTACAAGTGATAGTTGTTGGACTTGCAAAAAGCGACATAAGAAATGTGACGAAGCACACCCGGCTTGCGAGCGATGCATCAAAGCAAACATAACTTGTGAAGGGTATGAAACACGCCTCGTATGGGGGCCATCTGATTTGGACACGCCGACAACGGGTGTTTTCTTAAATCCAGTACGTCAATCGCGCCCCGAACAGAGATCCATAGACAGTGGGGATGCAAATCTTTCGTCCGATGCCTCTATTGAGCTTGATAATACCGTGGACTCGGATCTTGCTTGGTCGCCGGACAGCCAACTGGATGTCCTCTATCTTCAACACGGGGCCAGCTCCTCCGTCGGCGTAGAGGCACCACCAAACGATGAAATATCACAGAGACTGATGGAAAACTGTGAGAACCCATCTTGCAGACTTGAATCATGTTGATACTCGTGCGCAGTTGCCGCCAGCGGGCATTTGACCCTCACGGGCAGGAATGGACAGGGCAGCATGTTGGAATCAGATATTCTGCCTCTTTGTGACACATCTACGTCTCTCCGACAGACTTGCCTAGCATACCAAGCAAGTCTAGAAGAGGAGCATAGGCATTTGACTCCGATATATCTACAATCCGCCCTTGCCGGTTACTTCGAAGACCTTGCAACACCCGAAAAGTTAGTACTGGACGTCACGCTTTCAACAGGTATCCTTCTATGCAGCGTCAGCGTGAGTTTACCACCTCACCCAACTTTTAATTACACTAATGTCTTACTAGATATCCTCGTTGTACATTTGGACGCCCCTTATGAAGGGACTATGTGGAGTTTTACAACACAGAGGTCTTCTCAGTAATGCTCAACGCCCGCGGCTTGCTGATCATCTGATGGAAGTAATTGCGCTTCTAGATATTCCTTACTTGACGTTGAACCGAATTAGTCAGCCGATGCACCTATGGACTTCATATATATCCCCTGGCAAAAAGTCTGGCATTGAGCACACGTCGGGTCTGCCGTACACGCTCATCAACTTGATTGCTGATTTGGAAGCTCCCCTCGCTGAGAAAAGACTCCTTGAATGGACGGGCGAGCTTGGAACCGATTTTCTTCAGATTCATATCTGGGAGGCGTTCCGAATGGCTGCTATCCTTCACAGCCGGGCACTTCGATCCATTATCGCGACTCGTTGTGGGAGTGGGGCGGTCATTACGGAAAACCCCAGCACGGAACTTGTGCGAATGAAGGTCTTTGCATCTATCCAAGCAATTGTGGATTCTGGAGCATTCAACTTTCAGCAGCAGATTGTTACCGCTATAATTTATCCTTTATTTATCGCCAGTCTATTCACAGAGACAAAGACCCAGGAGCGGAGGTTGGCCGGTGTTACATTTCACCACCTGAAAAACAACGGCGAGGGACGGAACAGCCAAGTAGCATGGGATATCATTCAGGAGGTTTGGGAAAGGGCAAAGATTCAACCCGACGCATCGAGGCTCACTTTGGCTTCCGATTTTGCAGCAGAGCTTAAGATTGAGATGTATTTATACTAATCTAATATCACCTGGCACATGGAATACAGTAAATAAATACTCCACCGCTGTGTTTCTTCCATTAACGTACCATTGCTCAAACATGACCATTTCTTGCATGCAGATATTCGCTGCACCCAGCTACTAGTCATCCCGAGTCTCATAGCCCATTGCATCCGGTTTCCATTCGAAGGTTCCCATCCTATGCCTCTTCACGGCAATATCGTCTACCGCAAGAGTAAATTCTTTGTACACACCCATAAGGATGATTTTCTGCATGCGCGAGTACTTGCGTACTTGCTCGTCTTCGGCTTCAGTGACGACCTTGCAGCCGTCATCTGGTCCATAACGCATCCAGGATGTATTTTGGCTGACACCCGGCCACGGAGCTTTCCCGTGAGCGAAGTCGATGAAGTGATTGGCCATAGATCTGGCGAGTTCCTGCTGTGCTGGTGAGAGATTCTCATCAAAGTTGAGAAAGAGGTAGAGCAGGTCTAATCCATGGTACGCTAGTCCTTGGAAAGGACCTTCGTGGGTGCAGGCTTGATCAAAGTGATAACCAAATGTCTGCTGGACTTGGGAGCGATGGGCTGCAACCCAATTGTGGGCTTTAAAAGTGGAATCGCCGGCCATGACCTCCATCAACTTAACGAAGTCGCTTTTGGGAAGGTCTGGAGTTATCCCGTATAGCCCAAGAATGGCATCAGTGGCATCTGGGCCTAGTCGTGAAGCCATGTGGGTCTGGACGGATAAGAAATTATCCTCACAGAAACTCTCGTAAAAGATCATGCCTTCATCATGCACATCTCCAACCATGTA
Organism: Cylindrodendrum hubeiense; assembly: GCA_014621425.1. Taxonomy (NCBI): domain Eukaryota; kingdom Fungi; phylum Ascomycota; class Sordariomycetes; order Hypocreales; family Nectriaceae; genus Cylindrodendrum; species Cylindrodendrum hubeiense. Next base: position 18,859 of record JAANBB010000197.1, on the reverse strand, counting down.
AGACTTGAGCCAATCAGGCGGAGATGCGATTGTGTCGAAGTTTGGTGATGCTGCGTGGAAGACGCCGTCGTCGCATGGGTTTCCCGTTGCAACAAATATGCCCTCTACCGGTAATGTTGCGCGAGCAACCACGTCTTGAGGGACTTTGCGAAGCTGATCAAGTCCTGAAGGGGAGTCTGGATCGATGCCTAGATATGTAAGGAGGGCCCGATAGTGTATATCGTGTCGCTCCAAGGTCCACGCCGGGATGGTATTTATATGACCAGACATAGCTATGGCCCTGTGGAATGGTGCAGGGTTCTTCGCAGCGACCTGGTGAGAAACGCTCATTCCTCCAGCGGATTCGCCGTAGATGGTAACGTTGTCTGGATCTCCGCCGAATGACGCGATGTAGCGGTTGACCCAGTGAATAGCAACTTGCTGGTCGTAGAGTCCAAAGTTTCCCACACCCTCATAGCCGTCATGCTCCAGATCCTCTTTGATGGCCGTGGAGGCGAGAAACCCCCCTAGTCCAACACGATAATTGAAGTTGACGGCGATGACAGGCGTTTCTCGAGACAGCGCGTGAGTGACAAAATTAACTCCATCGAAGACGCCCATGTTTGCACCGCCATATAAAAAGGAACCACCATGAATATACACCATCACAGGGAGCCTGGCGTCAGACTCAACCGGTGGCGCGGTAATATTCATAACAAGGCAATTAAATTCGTCTTTGACAGGCGTCTCGTAATGGGCGGGGATGAGAACGGGAACAAGCACGTCCACGTCACTGTTGTACTCGGGAGGGTTGGGAGCACTGCATCTGGAAGAGAGTCAATATTTTATCTGTTTTGTATGACATACAGAACACATACCCCAGTTTAGTGCCGTTGTGAAAGTTATCCGGCCACGAAGAGTTGAGGCGCGAACGCGTCCAGCGTTTAGTGATTGTTGCGTACGGAATGCCTGAGAACTGGCGGACTCCAGCAGGGAACTCGAGGCCCTCCACGTCTCCGAGCCCTTCGACTCTCAGTTTTGTGGTTCCCGTGGGAGCTGTACTTGCAGGCATGATGGGGGAAATTGTAAGTTAATTTAAGGGTGAAATAATACAATAGAGTCAATATGGGGGACCCGTGGCTCTTTAATTAGTCCGCTCCCGTCTCCAAAGCTGAACTCTTTGACTCAAAGGCTCAGGCAAGTCTGTACATCTGCTTGTGGAGCCTGGGGCCCACTAGTCCCAATGTGGTAGGCAAAAGAGCGCGCGAATCCAGAACATCTGATCTGGGAGACCAGCTCGCAAAGATTCCAACTTAATCCCCATTAGGCATCCAGACGCGCGATCCGCCGATGGTGATGGGGATGCTATGAGCGTTGTCGCGTGCCATGTTGGACCGGGACTTGGACCGGCAAGTTATCTCGGGCATGGGTTGCCACTATTTCGTACGCACTTCGCATGCACTTCGTATGCTCTTCCCAGATAACTAAAACGGCTCTAGCCACTGAAATGGCGGCTTGCGGGTCACATGGCTTCAATTCCCCCGGTTCTAGCCGCCGGCATGTTTCAATTCGATGTCCGAGACGGACTAATAAATACTCGCGGCTCGAGATGCATGGCTCAGCTGACTTGGTCCTTTACACCCATTTACACCCACCATCATGACGAATCTAGGTTGGTGCAATGTCTCTCCAGTCCTCTACAATTTTGCTAACCCTGTTAGGCTTCCTTCAAGATGTCAAAGCGCATATCCGGCTCCCACCGGGCTTGCCAAGTTCGAATCCGACTGTTGCTGCTTGGCAGGAACCAGCACATCCAACGATATCCAACGCGCAGTCGTCTACCCTTCCCGAGGATGCTGACATAGTCATCATCGGATCTGGAATCACCGGTTGCAGTGTCGCTCATTCAATCCTACATCACCCCTCTGCCGCGAAGCTTCGTGTCACAATGCTAGAGGCTCGAACAGCCGTGAGCGGGGCAACTGGTCGCAATGGAGGACACCTCGTTTCTGACAGCGATTCGCTCTTCTCAAGCCTTGTCAGCTCCATTGGATTGGAACGTGCTGTAGAAACTGTGCGATTCAGTGAGGCCAACATCCGCCGTATCAAGGATCTCGTGGGTGAACTCAATCCGGCTGACCAAGCCGCCGTCGAGTTTCGCTCTGTAAACACAGTGACTGGCTTTGGAGACAGGGAATCATTCAGGGACGCTATTCGCACCATTGATCAACTCGTCAAAGCCGTGCCTGATGGAGATTTGACGTACAAGGTGACTACCAAAGAGAAGGGGATCGGGGTAAGATACACCTACCCTAGAGCTGAAACTCCATGCCTAAAAAGCCCTCAAATCGCAGGAATTCCAGTTTGGAAACGTCGTCGGTGTTACCGAGCAACACGGCGTTGCGGCACTATGGCCATATAGACTCATGACGGCAATTCTAGCATCTCTCAGAAAGGATTATCACAGCAGGTTCACTCTAGAAACCAGTACTCCTGTCACATCCATTGACTATAAAACTGCACCATCAAGCGCCTACCCCTACACGCTACATACCCCAAGGGGACAGATTCGAGCTACGAAGATCGTTCATTGCACGAATGGGTATTCAGCGAGATTGATACCAAATTTGTCCGGCAAACTATACCCTCTGAGAGGCACCATGTCCACTCAGAAGCTGGGACCGTCCTTCCCGAATCTCGGAGACAAAGTTTCATGGTCTCACGTTTCCAAGGGGAGTTATGACGCAAAAACTGGACTATTAAAGCTTGGTCTGTACTATGCGCAGCAAAATGCGCAAACAGGAGTCATGTTTCTAGGTGGAGAAGCCCAGAGACTTGGCGGCTTACTGACTAGTGATGACTCCTTTGTCGCCGACGACGCAAATGAGAGTCTTTGCTCGGCAGCTTCACAGATATGGAAGGACACGAATCCAGCTACACCGCTTCGAGTCTGGTCGGGGATCATGGGATTCACGGCAGACGGTATGCCGCTCGTGGGAAAACTTTCGATTGACCTAACGGGGAGACAAGGGAATGGAGAATGGATCTCTGCGGGCTTTAATGGCCATGGAATGGACAAATGTTGGCTCAGTGGTGAAGCGGTTGCCCGTATGGTATTGGGGGAAACGGATATCCCTCAATTTCCAAGAGCATATTTGTTGGACGCTGAAAGGCTTGAAGCTTTTAGTCTGGACATGGCTGCAGAAACATTGATGGATCACATCGTGTCGGGGGGAAGCCAAGCGCCTCAAAGCCATCTTTAGTGTTTGATTGTCTAGTGAAGCATAGCTTGAGCCGATTGAACTCACTCAAAATTAAATACCATGTCCAAATGGTAGCCCTTTTCATGGATGAGACGGTTGACTTATGCCCCTTGATGTGGAAATACACGAGGCTGTCACTCTTTTCGACAGCTTGACTAGCCACGTTAGAACTGTTAACGTGACCAGTCTATTTCACTAAATATTAAACTCCCGCGCCGTCGTGATGCTATGTGGACGTCGCTTTGTATTTATTTGGGCATGCGACCCTTCCCCAATGGATTCGGAAAGCCCTGGAGTAGGACGGGACAGCGGCTGCGCGTTTTTAGTTATTTACCTCACCCCACGGAGCAGCACAACTAGGTTCAGTAGCAATTGAGTCTAAAAGGCTAAGGCATAAAGTCCACCAATGCAAAAGTGCCTCGAAAGGTTGGCAGGGATGTGTGGCTCTACAAGACGAACATTCTAGCTCCCAATGCTACCCACGCCTATTTGGGTAGTTAATTCCGTCATTGAGATGTTATGGGATGTGTGCTGGTAATCTATAGCCGAGCTGCAGCAGCTTGTTGCCTCATTAGTTAATGTGTTTTGGCATTATTATCCGTATGCCCTCCGAGTTCAGACGCACTTTCCACTTTCCACGTGGCAAGGCAGTAAGCTGTCAGTCTAAAAGGAGCAAAAAAAGAGGAACCGGTTACAAATTCAGCGTGACATTTTCCGACATCGGATTATCACCTTCTCTAGTTCCATCTACAGGGCGAAAATGCCTCTGCCGTGGTGGTCTTGGCTCAGCCTTGGCGAGGCGACATCGAAGCCCAAAGAGGCAACGCACTAACCTCATGGTTTAAGCTCGGCCGCCATTACCGCACCACGCAGGGGCCGTATCAATACTGCGTCTAGAGAGCCCCTGTGATGATCATTAGCGCTTTGGGAGTTTACTTGGCAGGTTCTCGGCAAGCTCCTTGTGGCCTTGCCTCGACGGAAGGTGTCGTTGGACCTGTCAGCTGGTGGTCTGATCTGCCCAAGCGCAGGCACTTGATTGGAGGAACCAGAGAAACAATGGATGAACACATGGATGAATCGGGGATCCCAAGACGACCGTTACGCTGCGGGTGGGGACCTCGTTAAGATTGGACGCTAGCCTGTGCGGCCGATATAGGAGTGGAGGAGCAGTCGATGGCATCTTCTTATCAATCCATCTAATCAGATGGATCTAATCAGGTGAGCTGCACAAGACCAAGAGGCACCTACGGAATACGGCAGCAAGGATGGGAGATGAGCTGTGGGGCGTTTTGAGGAACGCAGCCCGTGATTCCCGAACCCATAATGAGCCTGGCTATTCATGTATAAGAAGCAGTAGCATTGTCGTTTGAGATAGATGAAGGCTTAAGGCATCCCGCCCATTCTCTCCTTGGCATAAATTATCCAACAGGTCTCATCATGGGTGTCCTGAAGTCACTCGTTTCTGTAGCTTCGGTGCTACTCCTGTCTGGGAATGTTCTTGGCGAGACGACCGAGGCAGCCGTGTCGGCTGCCGAGACGGCGCCTGCATTCACCTCCAGCTCCGGGCGGTACATTGTCAAGTTCTCCCAAACCGGCTCTGCCAAGTTTAGGAAGCGTGATGGAAGTACAGTATGTGACTTCAACCCACTCATCAATAATAATATTAATAAACTTCCTACAGGATAGTGATGCATTCTATGACAAGCTCCAGGAGACTGGAGGAGCCGCAAGCCCTGCGCTGAGCTTCGACTCAGACCTCTTCCACGGTGCCTCGTTTGACCTCAATGCCGCCGACAACCAAACTGTTGCCGATATTGAGGCTCTTGACGAGGTTGAGAGGATCTGGCAAGCCTCGTACATGACGACCCCTACTGATGGCTCGGCGATCGTCCAGTCCAGCCCCAGCGGCAAGTACAGCGCCTGGAGCCCGCACAACGACACCAAGGTGGCCAAGATGCACTCCCTCGGCTACTTTGGAGAAGACGTCGTCATCGCATTTGTCGATAGCGGAATTGACTACACCCATGAAGCCTTTGGCGGCGGCTTTGGATCTGGTTTCAGGGTTGAGTCTGGCTATGACCTGGTCGGCGACAATTATGTCGTCGGAGGTGAATATGCCCCCGACAACGACCCGATGGACTGCCTTGGTCATGGAACCCACGTTGCCGGAATCGCCGCCAGTGGAGATGACTATCTCCCTGGTGTGGCTCCCAAGGCACGCATTCGCTCCTACAAGGTCTTTGGTTGTGATGACGGCACATACGAGGACGTCATCGTCGCCGCTTTCCTCCAGGCCTACGAAGAAGGCGCCGATGTCATCAGTGCTTCGCTGGGCTCAGACCGTGGATTTGCAGACACGCCCACTGCTGAGGTTGCAACTGCCATCCAGGCCAAGGGCGCGTTGGTTGTGATTGCAGCTGGCAACAGCGGTGCCATGGGTGAGTACCCACTTCGCCACTGCAGATGATTGATGCTAATACTTCATTTCAGGACCATTTTACACCAGCAGCGGTGGTAACGGCTTCGACAGCACCACTGTCGGTAGTGTACAGGCCGAGGACTGGGTCGCCTACACCGTCGTGGCAACGTCGTCGGGCGGCGAAGAGCGAGAAATCGTAAGCACTACGTCCGTGAACTCTACAAGAATGGGTGTTCTTACATTAATTAGGTCTATTTGAGCCCGTCATACGGCCAGTTCAGCATCAACGGTACGGTTTCCTCTAGTGTTCAGGAGGGCGCCCGTGACCTCGATGCTTGCAACTGGGATCTGAACGACGCCGCCAGCAACTCTGTGATGATCATCCCGTAAGAAAATCTACCATTTATGTATTCTCCAGGCTAACGTGGCGCAGCCGTGGCGATTGCAGTTGGCAGTTGCAGGATACCACCCTCATGGGCAAGGCAAAGAATGTCTTCTACGTCCAGACCGAGGGTGGGGATTGGGAGCACATCGACCGAGTCAGCTACTCTTCGGAACAACCCGAGTGTAAGTTTGTTCTCTTACTCATCTCCATGATAATCAAACTGATCGCCCCCTGATAGCCGCTCTCATTCTTTACGATGACGGAGACTGGCTCTTTACTCAGGCCGAGAACGGTTACGACGTCACGTTCGAGTTTATTCACAACTACGAAGCCATTAGCATCCCTAGGGCATCGTTCGGCGATGGTCGAATCAACGATTATAGCTCCTGGGGTCCTACTCTCGATGGCCGAATGAAGCCTGAGATTTCTGCTCCCGGCGGCTCTATTCTGTCCACCTGGCCGGTTTCGCAGGGCAGCTGGGCCGTGTACTCCGGAACCAGCATGGCCACTCCCTATGTACGCATTTTCTGCTCGATTCTCCGAGAGTGTTGAATAACTGACCATTTTGCTAGATTGCCGGTGTTGGTGCGCTCTTCTTTGGCTCCCGTGGTGGACGTGCGGCTATGGGCGATGGCGGAGCTTTAGTGGCACACGAGCGAATGATTGCTAGTGGCAAGCCTGTTCGTCACAACGATGGAACTGACAATCTTGCGTAAGTATCTTGCAATCACAATTGGATATTGACGTGGGCTAACAATATCCCAAGTTCTGTTGCCAAGCAAGGCGCTGGTTTGATTGATGCTGAGAAGGTCATCCTCTACTCGACATCCATCAGCCCTGCCAACCTGAACCTCAACGATACCGTCAACTTCAAGGCCACGCATAGTGTCCAGGTAACCAACTCAGGTGATGAGTCCATCACGTACATCATAACACATGAGGCTGGCACCACCTCCCATACCAAGGGAAGGGGTGACGCGTGGGTTTCCCTGGAGCCCGAATATTCTAATGGAACCGGTAACGTTGCAGAAGTGTCCTTCTCGACTGAAAGCCTCACTGTCGGCGCTGGAGAGACCAAGACTTTGACCCTTACCTTTACCGAGCCAGAGACCATTAGCGCGAGCATGCTCCCAGTTTACGGAGGTAGCATCGTCTTGATCGGCGACAACGCGGAGGTCGTCCGAATCACCTACATGGGAATTAAAGGAAGCATCTACGCCAGCGATATCTGGGAGATGGAGCGTGGCACACCATTGTTCTTCAGCGGCTACGGTGGCCTAGTAGAAGAGGGCCACGAGTATAGCTTCGAGGATGGCACGGACGTCCCTCAGGCCTTCTTCAACCTTCTCTGGTCAACCTGGGAATTCAGCTTCGACGTAAGGCCCTCATTTCCTCAACGACTAGACAATGCTGACGATTCGCCTCTAGTATGTGAATAAGGACTGGCAACCGAGCGATTGGACCTACCCTACTGTGGGAGGTGAAAACAACTGGGTTGGTGCGTTCCGCTTGGTTCCGAATGCTCTCAGCGGCGAAATTGTCGACTTCCCCCTGCAACAGTACCCCCGTTCCACCGGTGGAGTCTACGCAAGGCCCCAGGGATATCTCGCTAACGGCACCAAGATTCCGTCTGGCGACTACATGATTCTGGGACGAACGCTGCGCACCGGCGGAGACCCTGCCAACATTGACGACTGGCAATACAAGACCTCGGACTGGTTCAGAATCACCCGCGATAAGGAGTCCAACGCTACCGCTACGAGCACCATCGCATCTAGCACCACTGCAGACATTATTAGCATCAGCTCGACCGCCGCAGCTACGACCAGCGCTGCCCCCGCTTGCGACGCAACCTCTACGCCCGTCAGCCTCGGTGTGTATGTCGGGGATGAGGAAGCCAGCTACGGCTTCTACATGTACTCTAACTTCTTGGCTGTCGACTACGGCAGAAGCCAGGCCCATCTTGAGTGGAAGTTTGTGAACAATAGCCGTCTGCAGTCCATCGTGGGCACGGAAACGGTCTACGCTTCTGTTCACACAAACACAAACAGTCTCGTGTACATGTACAAAACTTCCAGCATCGCCGGGGCCTGGTCTTTCCTCGAATGTACCGAGACGGATGGTGAGCTGACCTGCAAGTCCAACGACAAGTCGGCTTTCTACATCTGTGAAACTGACACTGGCCTCGTTCGACATGGAACTGCTCCTCTTGATGGCTGCACTTCTCTCAAGATCAAGATTGAGGACCAAGTCGATTGCAATGCCGCTACCACCACCTCATCTGCCGATGCTTCGACTCAGTCAACTACGACTACACCGACCATCTCCACCCCCGGTTCGTCTGCTAATGGCACTGCCTCCATGACAACTGGAGCCCCTGGCACTCCCACAAACACCTACACTTCCCGCACTTCATCGGTGGTTACTTCAGCCAATTTCACCACCCTTGGAGCGTCTGAGACGACCCCTACCTACGCTTCCCTGACATTGACTTCGACCGGCGTTTCTCAGTCCGAGCAGACCACTCCCGCCGGACAGTCTACTGACACTGAAATTTCCACTACTCCTCGGAGCTCAGAGACCTCCACTGACGCTCAGAGTTCGACCGCTTCGGATAATTCCACTCTTTCACAGACTCCTTCTGCTTCCCAGAGCACGGGTGTCCCCACCGATACCCAAACCTCGACCGCTTCTAACGATCCCACTCTTTCTCAAACTTCTACCATCTCTCAGAGCTCTACATTTATCGATGATGGCCAGAGCTCGACCGTTTCTCAAGATTCTACTGTCTCGCAGACTTCTGCCTCTTACCATGGCTCAGGTTCAACTTCGGAAAGTGCTTCCGGCCCTTCGACTGGCAACACTTCAGGGTCTTCTGTCTTGTCGCAAACTCAGACTACCTCAGACTCGGCTACTCATCCCACGCAGACATTTTCTGGATCTGCTTCCGATATTACCAGCTCGGTTGTAATGACCACCTCTACTGCTTTTGTCACCAACGTGGTCACTGTCACTGCTTGCCCATCCGCTATCAGCAACTGCCCTGCCATCTCCAAGACGACCTACATCACGACAGAAATCATTGCTATCAGCACCACCGTCTGCCCGGTTACAGAGGTCTCCGAAGAGACTCAAACCTCCGAGGCCGCTGTTGAGACACATGTTCAGGCACCCAGCGACGCTCAGTTTACCACTTCCACGGCTTTCAGCACCAACGTTATCACTGTCACCGCTTGTCCTTCCACCGTCCCCAACTGCCCCGCTTCATCCAAAACAACATTTGTTACCACGGAGGTCGTTGCAGTCAGTACCACCATCTGCCCTGTAGGGGAGCCAGCTGGCCCGTATAACGTGGAGACTTACGCTACCGTGAGCGCCGTCGCATCTGAAACCACTAGTTCGGCCTCCTATTCGGCAGGCGAGGCCTTTACTCCCTTCAAGAGCATTGTGCGTGTCTCCGCTCCAGCGGCTTCTAACACCATCAAAGTGCCCCAGAGTGCGCCCACCGGATCGCAAGATAAGAGCTCCGAGGGTTCGGAGGGCCAGAGCACCAAGGTGGTTATCGTGACCATTGCTACCCAGTCTAGCGCAACGAAAACCGTGGTGCACGCTGCAGAGTCTACTGGCACTGCGTCTAGTTCTTCCTCAACTGGTTCCTCTGAGGGCAACTCCTCTGTCAGCTCCCAATCGGACGGCGGTAATGCCGCTGAGACTGCCAAGTTGTGACTGGCAGTGCACCATCGCACGCTCCTAGCGGTGTTGTTGCTATCATGTCGACCTTGGCGATGGGCATTCTTATGGCTTTTATATAGAAATAATTTAACTTTCTGGTATATATTACTACCACTCCTTATCTAATTAGGACGAATAATTTCACAAATCTACCCTTCGTCTCACGACCTTTTGCAACGTGTTGTACACGAACCATGTCAGGTGGATATTTTTACGAGGTGTGGAACATGCAAAACGCGTTGGGAGATGACAAGAGTGGAGTCGGCTTCTTGTTTTCGATCTGACCCTGAATCGGCTGCATCTTTTGTGAAAAATATGAAGAGTTGGGCTGTCAATTCGCGACAAAGGTTCAGGTACCCGACAGCCCGGGATTTTCGTAGCCTTCAAAGTTATGCTTGAACTTTAAGAAGGCAAGAAAGTACGAGCTGCCAACAGGGGGCAAAACAAACGACATCTGATTTTGGCCAGACTACCGGGTTTCACTGCCAAATCCAGCCTAGACACTCCGTGGCGACCCTGTTTCATGTCACAGCTTTAGCAGCTAATTACCTTCGTAAACCACTTTATCCTGTCTCTATAGGCGGGAAATTATTATTAGTGGCCCATAGGAGCATCGCGTAAAAGCCGTCTCCTCCTGGCATGTCAGTGCCGAAGAATATATACCGGTTTGCTCCTCCGTCTTGTTGGTTTGTATCGCAAACTAAGTCTTTCATTCATTCACTCCGCTTGGTTCGGATTTTCACTCATTCATTCTTTACAATTCCAGTCTTTTCTCATTCATTCATTCATTGCCAAAATGCTTTTTTCCGGGATTCCCGCAATCGTCCTGGCCGGCTTCACCGTCGCCGCCACTGCCCTCTCCGATCTTGACGGATCCGTTTGGAAGGATCTTGAGTCCAAGCAAAACTCCAAGCGCGTTTTTCAGCACCAGAGCAGAAACCGCCCCGTCAAGCGAGCCACGGGCTGGAGCCCACCTTCGGACTTGACGACCCCCCTCAAGGAGGTCTGGGATCACGTTGTTTCCACTTACGACGGTGGAGTTGATGGAAACACCAACTGGGGCTGGCACCAGGTCATGGCCAATAAGGGGTAGGTGTTTCTCGATAACGCAATCAGTTTGAGTTACTAATCACAGTCTGCAGCCACCTGAACATCTGCGTTCGATGGGACTCCAACCAGACCGTCACTGCAGCTGAGCGCACCAAGATTGCCAGCGTCTACGAAGCCCAGTACCAGAAGTGGTTCAAGTGGGTGTATGGATACAACGGCTTCCCTTACACCAAGGTCGATATCAACATCGTCGGCTGGGCAGTCAAGGACACCAGCCTCCTCGAGGGCTCCACCACCGGCTATGATGTCTACACGGATCTTGACGCTGACGGTATCCCCATGTGCAACATTGGTTGCTCCAGGGACGCCCATCTCGATAGCGACTACAGCGCCTGCGCTGGTGGAGCTGACTCCCACTTCGACCAATCTCTTTGGCTGACTGACGGTCTCGACGGTGGCTTTGGCTACAGCTGGGGCCAGCAGGTTGGCCGTGAGTACTTCATGAACAACATCGACACCGAGAACATCCACATCCTCCTTCACGAGATGGGACACACCTTTGGCCTGGATGATTTCTACGACTGGACCCCCACGGGAGTGACCAACTTCATCATGCTCGCCGGCGCTTCATTGGAGATTACTGACTTTGACGGCTGGATGTACCGAAACTGGTGGTATGTGCTTTCTCAGGAGAACGGCTGGGCTTCTAGCAGCGCGGTGACCACATCGGCGAGTGCAGCGACCTCCAAGGCCGCGACCACCAAGACCACGGCAGTCGCTGTTACGACTGAGGTTGCTGTCGAGGAGGCTACGTCTACCGAGGAGGCTGTCGAGGCTACGTCAACTGAGGAGGCTATTGTCGAGGCTACGTCAACTGAGGAGGCTATTGTCGAGGCTACGTCAACTCTGAAAGTAGCAACTTCTGCCGCCTTTGTTGCCACTTCCCAGCAGGCCACCACTTCCGACGAGGCCACAACTTCCGATGATCTTCCCACTATCACCCCGGTTGCTCCTGTTGCTACCCCGTTCCTCCCGACTCCCGACTTCAACTCTTTCAACTCAACCCCTGTGGCCACTCCCACTCCCTCAGCTACCCCCACCGGTGCTACTGCAGGACGATGGCAGGCCTGCGGTGGTGGTCGGGCTTATACCGGAGCTACCAAGTGCGCATCCGGCCTCAAGTGCGTCAAGCACAACGACTTCTACCACCAGTGCCTGTAAATTATTCAATTCGGAGCTTCAAGTATGAGGTGGACATATGTTGAGCGGGTCGGTTTAGTGGTTTAAGGTGTATGAGAAGACGTATGAGAAGACAACTGGGCAATTGCCATTATATTCTGTATTAGTATAGTAGTGTGGTTCTCAGCTGGCTGTAGTGCACTATTAATATTTTATCTTTTTGAGACTTAAATGGCATGCTTGCAAGAATAAGGTGACACCCATTAAGCTATCATGTAGACCAGACGTCTCTCATTGATTGAGCGCCGGGCTTAGAATTTTCACAGCCATTAATCTGCAAAGATGTCTGGGTCAAGCAAGGGCTGGGTCTTGAAAATAATTTCTTGTCTAAACAGACAGCATTGTCACGTCCCTCCATTTCTCATCTGAAGCAGCCAATTCATCCGCAGTTGTCTTAGCCAACTGGACGGTATCAGGTCCGAGCAAGAGGCGAAGCGGGGGATTGTCAACTCGAGAGATGTGCAAGATAGCAGATGCAATTTTCTCAGGCTCAGATCCGTTTTCAACATTGCGTGTTCTCAGTCCTTTGAACGCCCCAACCGTTTGCTCATATGGCTCGCTTATCGGGCTATGAATCATGGAAGATGATGCCCAATCTGTCTTTATACCGCCCGGCTCCAAAACGGTGACTTTGATGCCGAATGGGGCGACTTCTTTAGAGAGGACTGTTGAAAAGCCCCCAACTGCCCATTTTGCAGCCTGGTAGGCTGCAAGACCTGGTGACCCAACTCGTCCGCCAATTGAGGAAATTTGGAGTATGTGGCCAGACTTTTGTTGACGCATGATGGGAAGCACGGCCTTGGTGACGTTAACTACACCAAAGAGGTTCGTGTCGATCTGCGCGCGGAATGCCGCCGGATCGAAGTCCTCAATCGACGTCGTTTCGCCATAGCCTGCATTGTTGACCACCAAGTCGATGCGGCCAAATGTTTTATGTGCGTTTTCTACCACGCGAAGGACTTGCTCATTGTCCGTGACATCGAGAGTCGCCGTCAAGACTCGATCGGAGCCGTATTTCTCCACCAGGTGGTTAAGTTGGTCCTTGTTTCGAGCTGTCGCAACCACTGAATCACCGGAGTTAAGGATGGCCTCAACCAGGGCCAAACCAAGCCCGCGGGAGGATCCTGTGACAAGCCAGATTCTCGCCATGATTTGCAGTTAGGAAAAATTGTGATTTGGAGAAAAGGAAAAGGAGATGAGTAAGGAGAACTGGATTTATCTTGTCTGTAATGAATTCATTGCTACTTATAGCTGCTTCATCCCGCGGCGTAAATTGGAATAATTGACAACCCCCAAACTCCGGTCCGGAAAATCCGCTTGATGCCGAGTTTTGCCCACTTATCTCCGGATCAGCGCCGCGCCAGGGCAAAACATGGGGCGAATTCTGACAAATCCTTCGCAGTTTGGCCCGTCGGTCTAAAATGCAGTAAATTAAATGGGATAATTATGATATTTAGGTACCCGTCCTGTTAACACGTCATTGCTTTTTTTTAAGCCAATATCAGGCTCTCTACGGTTGATTTGAGCCCACTTGAGCTTCCAGTGCCGGCTGACTCGGCACTGACAGGACTCGACAAAATGAACTCGGAAGACCGCTAGGTCCAAGAAAAGCTATCATGCTTCGCATCCACTTTTCTCGTGGCTATAGCAATGCGAGAGAGGTTGTGGATTGTTTTCTTCTTCTCTCATTATCGCCTCGAATCTCACAGACGCCCAATTTCTTGACGAATGACATTGCGCAGGCCACCACCAGCGGCAAGCTTGGATTTGATGCATTTGTTATTCCCTTGTGGACTCACTATATCCAATAGATAACAGTTGCTTATATAATAAATAATATTTACCAATCTACTTCATTTCAATCATTTCATCATCTCAACATCATTTCTACACTCTGCAACACACAAAATAACCCACCCCATACCTAACCCCTCCCCCTCAAATTCTAATCAAGTGCTGTCTTAACCTGACCTTGATAATTCCAATCCATCGGCGCATCGGGTTCAAATGACCATTCGTGAATCTCTCCGTTCACAATGCCGTACATTCTGCGATCGGTGTTTCCAGCAATGCCTTTAAATCCCGCTGACACCTTGATATCATCTGGCGAACCGTGAAGAGTTGGGCGAGTTTGAGTGGACCACAGCGGCGTTTGCATCCAGCGCGCTACTACGCCGCCATCGTTTTCGATGTTCGCCACAATGATCTGCGGTGGATCATATCGAATGGCGGCAAAGTTGGTCTTGGACGCGGAAGACATATCGCCAAGTTCGCTCGCTATTCTTAGTCGTTAGTATTGCCCCGAGGCTCACTGGGAGAAATTTAAGTATTACGTACGATCCATGCTCCAAAACGATGAATTCGATGACGTGAAAATCCTTCGCATGGTGTCGTCTGAATCGAAATAGAACCTCCACGAGATATCAGAAGCATTACAGCTCGTTTCAAAGCTGGTTATGGCAAGCCCACTTGAGTTTGTGACTGAAACAGATGGCAGAGATTGTGTGTCGGTCCAATCTTGGCTGGTAGAATAGGCTAGGTGTTGATCTTCATCTTGCCATAAGAGGACGATGGGATTGTCGTGCTCCCCACAGTTCGGGCGCCACGCTGCGATGTTCGACCCCTCGGCCGTTTTTATCCATTGACTTGAGCCAAGCGCCTTTTGAACCCACCGTCCATCTATATCGGCCAGGTTTTTCTTCAACTCGACGAGGTAGTTGCCAGTCCGCACATCGTACACTCGGATGTTCCAATCAGCTTCCTCATCGGACCAGGCGACCGCGGAAATAGGCGTCCCCTCAACCAGGTCAAAGTCAAACCCCCATTCTCTCAGGCTCGCCGAAACACTGACAGTTTCCCAAGTCTGCCCTTGTGAGTCCCAGATGGAGGCAATGAGGTCGTTGGATCGGTTTTGGTGAAAGACGTAGTAGTGGCTTAGCCCAGCGGAGTTGGTCCAATTTACGCTTGCAATTCCGGAGTTTGGTAAAATTGAGGTGGTATTGGAGGTAAACGACGGTGTCTCGGTAGTGCTAGCGGTGGAGGAGGAGGGTGTGGTAGCGGTAGCGGTAGAGGGGGTCGTGGCGTTTGGGGACAGTGACGATTCAGAATTGGAAGAGGAAGTTTCTTTCGTGAGAGTAACGCCAGCAACACTACCAATTATGGCGCCGATAATGAGGAATGCTGAGATGGCTACCAGTGTGAAGAAGAGACGGCGTTTTAGGCCACAGACCAAGGGAGCATCTCGACCAGTATAGGTGGCTGGGAAGAGGTCGTCGGCTTTTGGCGCACAGACAGCCTCCGGAAAACTCTCGGAGGAGCAGTCGTGGTTGTTTTTGTGTTCGATATACAAAGCTTGAGGCGCGTTTGCATCGGAATCGATATAGACCTCCGGGAGGTTGGTAAAGGAGGCCCTGTTCGACATTCCGGTGCCTGGCGCGCGGCGCTCCAAGCAGTCGGAGAGAATGAAAATGGGTGTGCCAGCACTAAACCTGGAGTGTGGAAAGGCAGTTAAGGAAGGGATACTTCGGAAGTATGTAAAAGAGAGCGACTGAGGAAGTGAATGGGGTCCATTTGGCGAGTTGGTGGACAAGAGCCGTACTTAAACCTACACGGTTGAATAACAAGCAACCAACTTTGGGTCTGTGGATGACGGCTAGGGCTGAATGCACGGCACGGACAGGACTGCATCGATGTTACGATTCACGTAGCATGTGCTGCAGGGGTCGCCTTAACCGATTACCAAACTGAGCATTTTTTCCACTTACTGGGAGTGCTTTGACCAACAGCGGAAAAGAGCGGAAGAGAGCAGGATACAGCTGAGCAGGCAGCAGCCTGCAAAGGGGATGCCAGTTGGTTTTGAATGTGTGCAGAACCAACAGTTTCTCCACTCTTAAGGCAGATTAACACAAGTTTTGCTGGTTGCTGACGACAAATGGTTGCCAAGGAGAAGGGAGAAGCAGGACTCGCAGAGCAGAAAACAAGCGGTGGAGTCGATAGGACGATTGATCCAATCTGGGGACTAAGTGATTCGCTGCAGGGAGACGAATCTTGCGTAGCCGCGCGCCAGTCGACTTGGTGCGTGTTCACGCAGCTGCATTGTAGGTCGCCAATGAGATGAGGCGACGTAGGACGAGCATGAGGGGGGGGGCGGGAGGGGGAGCGAGAGGGCTAAGAAAGAGGAGCAGGGTAGAAACAAGTAACAACCTTGGCGGTTGATGGACCAATGCCCAATGACTCATGGTTCATAAACCAACTTCCCCCATCTGGATTCCTTCATCTATACACCACATTCTCCGTATAAACACAGGAAGGAATCCCATTCCACCCCTTCATCTAATTTATCTGGTCTCATTTGGTGCCCTGACCTGGCACCACCAATCTACAGCCCATCCAGAACCTCAAATCCCTTACTATATTTAGCCCTCGATGTCAAGAGACAGATGTGTTTTGGCCCCCAACGACAGCCCGATAAGACGGTGAGGTAAGAGTTAAGCGGCGCAGCCTGCGCCTATTTTCTTTTTTTATTCCCGCACCGTGCATCCCCCTTCTCCAGAGACCCTGTTACGCAGCCAAGACTGGCCACGTCATTGTCAAACACAAGTGGTTTGTAAACGGTGCAGTCTCGTGGAATTCAAGAGAGATACTTCGAGGAGGAGTAAAGGTGGTGGTGGCCAACCGCCCGACTAATAAGCGCCAGGATCGTACGATGCAACCATGGTACCACGAGACGACCGAGAGCGGCAAGGTGAAACTATACTAGTCCCAAAGTGAGCGACTCCTCATCAGAATCAGTATGATCGATCACGGCTGTAGTAATTGCGGAAGCTATCCAACTCATCTATGGAGTATGTCAGCAAAGAGACCCTGATTGTCAAATTCGAGCGTGGACCATGCTGCGAGAGATTGCCGCTGTTTCGTTAGTTCCGTCCAATTGCCTTAACGTTAACCTTAATTGATCGTCTGGCAGTGATAATCATACCCACTTCTTCCAGCCAACCAACTTTAGAGCATCGCTCCATGGATCGTGGGCACGATCCAAGATCGTCACGATCCGTAGATTGCCACGATCTAACATCTCACATAATCTAGCCAATTACACTTGAGTATATAGTACGATTGTGGCATCTAGAGTCTCACTACTGACATTACCCCAAGCGAGACGAGACGAGTTTGAAATAGTATGGCCGATAACACACAAGCGGTGGAAATGAGTTGCCGGGACATGCACACTTCACTGGAAGAGACTACGTATTCCATCACGGGTTGTGTCGCACAATCACCCCTACTTTCAATATTTCAAAAAGGAAAACCTCCAATGGTTTACATCAAGTTTATTACTGCCGCTTTCGTGGCTCTGGCAGCGGCAGGAATCGACGCAGCGCCATGCAAAGCGGAACCACAACGACAGATGGGGCAACCACGAAAGATGCGGCTCCCATAATACACGCGGTAACCATAGCCACAGATGCGACAATCTCGACGGCAGAAACCCTCACGTCAGATACCAGAGTCTTTGTACTCTATGCATTTCGACTATCTCTCGGATTTCCTTGGGCAGAGCGACGTCCAGGCCCCTCCCGATGTATAATAGCAAATACTGCAGGGCACCTCTGACTCGTAAGTGTAATCATGGTATGGCATATGCTCTGGCAACTTTGGCAGCTCTAAACACTGTACTCCGATCATCACGACGGAGACCGCATAGATGGTGGAAAGGCGACGCTAGGTGCTATGTTTGAGGCTATCTACATTCACCCGAGCCACACATAGGTTTAACTACGAACGAAATTCTGAAGGTGTCTCATTTTGGGATTCAGGTGGCGGATTATACCTTCAAGGCGTCGCCTTTGACCTAATGTCGCGTTTTCCCTCCATATGGGGTCTCATCAGGGCTCATCATTGGTGGATATCTAAAGAGTGATCATTCCAAATCGGAGCATTCCATTTCGAATTGTGGCCATAGAAAAGTTGCGCGGAGGACGCTGATTGAGAACACGTATCTCGACAACGAATCCACCTAGCCGATTGCTTCTCGCGGTATCAAGATCCCAACCTGAGTTGCAGAGGTGTCCACGGCTAATAAGGTGATCCAGGTAACGATAACAGACCCAAGCCAGCTATTAATGTGCTTTCGTTGAACAAAGCAAGGCGCTGACCCCCTGGGAGCCTCAGGTCAAGCCATAGTAGCTTTAGACCACATGATTCACATGTGCATCAAAGAAAAGACAGGCTAAAGTCGTGGCGTCTTGGCACACTCCGACTTGAACATGATATGGTTAACAATCACAGAACGGATCAAGAAGTTCCCATAATAGCGATTATAGTAAATTAACTACCTTCACTAGACAACATTTAGGAAGCTATATTAGCTAGTACAACATTTTCATCACCAGTCCTTCTCAACCAAGTCGCACGAAAGCTCCAAGAGCAGTAATAGTTAAAAAGCTCGCTTTAAACAGGACAATGAATTTTTTGGGGGTCTTTTGCCTTTGACCAGGCAACTGTCAGACCATTTTGGGGGCTGAACTTCGTATCGTGAATCGTGAAATCGTCTGCAACCTGAAACTTGGTTCTTGGGTCTCCAAGAGGCGCCACTTATACAAACAACGGCGTCGGATATTTTCTGATTAATGAAGAGGGAATGTGTGGTGAGAGTTTCATCAGCACACCACCATTACTTCTTCACTTCAGCGACCTCAGCCTCGACGGGCTTCTCGGCCTCGACAGGCTTCTCGACCTGGACAAATTCCTCGACAGGTGCCTCGACTTCAGCGGGCTTCTCGGTCTCGACGG
>JAANBB010000196.1:0-69716 GCA_014621425.1 Cylindrodendrum hubeiense | reverse complement strand
GGTGGCCTCCTCCAGGTGGCCTCGGGGCCTTTGTTCGGTTGTCGCCCTTGCAGCTTTCGAGGTATTTTGCTACGCCGCACCTAGGACAAGTCTGATGACTTTGACGAGGCTAGGACCAAGGTATGCTAGGCTGCCGGGTGGGAACGCAGTGCCTGACCAGCAGGACGGCACGATGCCAGGATCGCAGGCGAGATGCAGCTGGAAGGGCTGCCATGGTTGCGTGTGGTGCCTTGTACCTGCAGCCCATCGCCCATCACGTACATGAAGCGAGCGAGGGGCCCCCACCTGCGTGATCTCACCTGCATCATGCATGAGACTATCCCCATGCCACCAACTGCACCTCTCAGCCTCTCCCCTCCCCATGGCATGCTGACTCCGCCTGCAACCACTCAGACTGCGCGGAGGTAGAGCCCGAACCCAACGCACAAGCAGACGGCCAACCCACGCAAGCCTCTTGACTCAAGAGGAGCAATACCGTGCTGCACCGGCGCCGTTCCGCACTTCTCCGTGGCCTGAACCATCCCGTGAACGCCTCATGTGCGGTACTGAGTGTCCTCACCGTGTCTGTGTCTCTGTTGTGTCTCTGCTGATGTCTCTGCTGGTGTCTCTCCTTCGTCGACGGTCTATCCGGCCACTACCCGAGTACACTATGTCCCGTCTCGTTAACTCTGACTCTAAAAATTCCTATTTCTTTTCTCAATTCCCCCCAACACCCGTCGATCATGACCTCTTCCATCGTTGGCCTCTCCGCCCACACGTCTCAGTTCAATCTCGACATTCCTCAGCGACGCGTTAATCACTCGTCCGTCGTCACGCTATGCGCGGGGTCAAAACGTAAGTCAGGCACACACCACGCACTCAACACTCGCTAGAGGATTCCAGCGGTGGAGAGGCCGCACCCATGTTAAGCTTGAATGGATTCCGATGCTCTCACGAAAGCTTTCACCGCCAGATTGATAGCGTGCGAACTTTCGTCCCGCCCCGTCCCATAGCCCGATAATAGTCCGTCCCTGGCTGGTGCGTTCCTGGCTGGCCCGTTCTCCGTCTGCACCCGGCGTTGGTGTCTTTGCGGGGGCCTTGGCAGAATTCCAACTTGCGAACTCTCGTGAACGCTCGTGAACGCTCGTGAACGTGGGCCGCGACGGAGATTGGGCTCGTTGGCCCCTCATCCTCGCCTCAAGTCCAATGCACGCCTTAAGCTTTCAAATCAAATAGCACATGCGCGAGCTGCCTCATGCAGGTAATCATGTCCTGCCGGTAGCCGTCAGTAATCCGCCATGGCTAGCACATTCGGCATCTGTTGGCTCTCGTTGGCCCCAGCGCTGCGGGCGTGGCGTCGTCCGTCCGGCTCCCAAGCTAGCCGAACGACAAGCCAACAGCCATTCAGTGTCCAGAAGCGCAATATACTCGGCCTGGACATGCTCGTCGCTGGCGTCGCCATCGTCGCCGTCGTGCTAGTTGTGGAGCATCACAATCGAGATTTCCCAGCTCGTTGGGAATCGGTGTGCTGCTGGTGGTCAGGATTCTTCGCATCGCCCATTGTTTCTTTTTCTGCCCAATCTCATCTCCATCGCCCATCTCCAATCTCATCTGGCAGCGGCACCAGCGCGTGGCTCAGGGCCTCCACCGGCCTGGGCCTGCGCAAAAGGAAAACATCCCAGAGTCCCAAAGCCGGCCCCAGCCATCAGCCAGCCCGAACCCATCCAGCTGGGACAGATGGACGGTCACTGCGACGCTGTCTCCGGAGCATTGGCAGGGGTTTGCTTCATAGTAGCGAGACAACGGGTCAATTGGGCCTTCTGATTGACTGAGGATGATTTTTGGATGACATGCTACCCGATCCCTCGGGGATGATCGACACGAATGTTTACTAATTATTCAACACTCGAAAGAGTGCTCCGTACCCCGTACAGACTGTATCCATGCAAGCTGCCTCCCAAGCCCTCCACTTTCTCTAGCCTCCAGCCCTCCCCTCCCTAGCTGAGCTGAGCCCAACCCCAGATACCACGCCAAAACGATGAGTCCAGGCCCGCCGCATCTTCAGCCAGGTCTCCCAGCATCTGCCACGCTGAGCCTGCAGCCAGTCACAACGTAGTCGCAATCAGTGAGAGCCGAGGCAGGTCAACCCAATTCAGACAAGGCTTTGTCCTTTATTCGCTGTCAGGTGACGGTTTACGATCCCCTCGTTTTCGGCCCCGTTATGGTGAATCCTATGTTTAGCTTGCCTTTTTGCCTTTCGCTTCTCTGACGTCTCAGCGTGTTTCGCTGCAAATACCCAAGACGAGGTAGATCTATCACAATTGTGCTCCGAATCTCAAAAGTTTTTGCTATCACCCCCCTCCCCACTCATTTTTTCCTCATTCAATTTTTTGCCTTCCGCCTTGAGAGTGTAATTGCAGCCGCAACTGTACCTATCTGCCCGTATTACCCTGTACCGCTGTGTACTTCATCGTGGGTGGGTGAATTGCATCGCCCCAGCCGCGTCTCCATCCACAGCTCTCCGCACCTCCAACACGTACAGAGGAGTGACTGGACCGTCGTCGTACGTTGGCACCGAGACATACAGACAACCCACCACACCATCTTCTGTCTGATTGTCATGATCGACGCCTAAATGCCCACAAATGACTCCAGCTCACCCATAGTCACTAAGCATGTATATTCAGCCATTTCCTCATCTGTCACCTCTAATTGGGCAGCCCCTCTGCATCCCCCTCATCTTCAACCCATGTTGCGATCATCCTGTCTCTGACAACGAAACACCTCAACCGCTCATGACGACTGTACACCTCAACCCTAGACCCCGATGTCACTGCATAACCCAGATGCCCGCCTCCTTGATACGAAAAAGGGGCATAGGTTTTTTTTTTGCCTCCTCCATCTACGTACCCCTCATGTGGACAGCATCATAGCACTCGTCATCGATACCTATGAATCTGACTTACGTTGCCCCTCATTCTTGGTCCTGCAAGTCAAACTCTGCTGCGCCGCATCACATCCAATCACTAGCTCACCTTGACTTATACTTCGTACACTGGAGCGGGGTGTCCCTTGGTGGTGTGGCGCCCCAAGACTACCGTCGTAGCCTCAGTCTACTGGCCGCCACAGGCTACGGGTGCTGAGACGGGGCACAGTAGAGCCAACTCGTACTGCGGTGTACTCCGTAAATTTTACCTAGCAAGCCACCTCGCAAGCCATCCTCGCAAGGGGTGCAGGGACTCCCGTTTAATAGCGGCTGGTGGCGCCTCAACGCCTCAAACTATTCCGCTGAACCTGGGGCTAACGAGGTCTCGAGACCAAGAACTGCACCCCTTTACAGTGTATTAACTTCGTGATCAGCCTTTGTAGAGGCTACTAAGTGGACTATGAAGTGATACCCCTCACCATGTCCCGCCCGTCCGTCGTCACAGTCACAAACGTGTCATTGCCAAAGCTAACGAGTCCATTGGTGAGAGCTTGCTTCCTAATTCCAAATCCGCAGCCGTAACCCCAGCCCCTGTCCAGCTACCTATCGGCCGAGGTTATCCTCCCGGAGCAGCCATTCTTTGTCACGCCGTTGCAGGGGGTGGCCATCGTGACTCTCTTGCCCATGAGAAGTGACAGGTGATGTATGATGATGATGTGGTGATCTTCCCATGCCGCACGGGGTACAAAGTACCAGTAACCCGGGAGTCCGGATGTGCAGGACCACGGAATTGCGGGAAGTCAGTGGATGCGAACAAGATGCAGAGTTGGTATTCCGTGTTGCACATCTTTCATCAACTTGAAACACTCTCGCGCCGGGCTCCTGGGATAAACATCGAGAAAGCGGCCTGGCTATCGGGCGTTTCCACCATTCCAGGCCGTCTATTTCGTCATTGATGTGCCAACTGCGGAACCTGCATCTGCATGCATAGTATGTATGGTTGGTACCCCGTCAAGTACAGTACGCTGACCAGCATCCGACCGCGAAGCCGCGGACCATATCCTCCGTTGCGCCGAATGCACCGATAAAAAGAAAGAAGTCATGAACATGGCATCGTCGGCCCCTAGATCGCAGATCATGTATCCCCCCTTATGACGTGTTTGTTTCCTAATCCTACACAATTATTAGGTTGATCGATGCGCTGTCTGCGCTGGGAGTGGCGATTGGTGATGACGTCCTTGACGTATCCCCGCATGTTTGATGAGCGCTGCGGGCATCTTAGATCGCAAGGATCGCAAGGGATGGCCCGATTACAACGTTCCGTCATTCTCACCGGGAAGACGTTCTACGCGCTTCTGCTCCCAGTCCTCTAGATCTTTACCAGCCAGTCTCTGTATGCCAAGTTAGCCACATAGTCAAGCCGCCAACATGCATGTCCCATATCCTCCAGGCCGCCGCGGAAAGCAAGCAGCATACGAAACATATGACGGAGACGGAGATGGTGACGCACGTAGTACTCCTCCTTCATGTCCACCTTCCTCGCGGATCGGCGGACGTTGAGCTCCTCCTCCTTGGTCATCTGACGGACCTTGCGATCATAGCGCTCGTACCGGACGGCCGTGGCTGGCGTCAGGACGAAGGACCCGGCAACAATGACGGCCATGAAGGGCAGGCCGAACATGAGGAAGGGATGCTTGTTCATTACTCGACGGTACTTCATGCCGATGGAGTTCATCTCAGCCGCGCCACGGAAGCGCTTGCTCTGGAAGCCCATCTTTGCGGCGGGTCAATCAATCGGCTGGTCCGGGATTGTGGGTTTGCCGTTCGGTCTGTCGGTCGGTCGGATGGCCGGTGGGTTTGCCGGCGGGTTTGAACGGGGATTGGATCGGTGGATTGATCCAGATCGTTTCGGGGTGGTCAGATGAGGCTGTTACTCGAGATTGATGGATGGACGAGGTTGTCGCCAAGACCACAGCTCAGGCGAGAGAAAGACTCTGCAAAGTGGAGAATTCGCGGCCGGATTCCAGGTTCTGCTTTGGGCGATTCGTGGCCGGTGGTCTGATGATTTGCGGCGGTTGCAATTTGCTGACGAAAAACGAGGCATTGATTCGGACGTGAAAGCTCCTCTTGTCGCTGGTTCCCGGCGCAAATGGCCTGTGCGGCGAATATGTTTTCCCGGGCGAGCGTCATGGTGGAGACTCGCGCCTTGGTGTCAGTGGTCGCGTGGAAATGCTCTTCTCTCGCCGCCGCTCAGTTGACTGCAAACAAATGTCCATTTCCGTACTAAACCATACCCACAGTTCACGGACCAGACGAACGCTCTACTTCTATCAGCCTCATCGTGCGAGAACCCAGAATTTAGCCCGTCTGGCACTCACGGACCACGAAATCCAGGGTCTTGAAGGGTCCTGAATCCACTTCATTTCTTCCATGGAAGATTCCGCAACGCACAATGCCATGTACCTCGGAGTACAACCGTTGAATAGCCTCATCTTGGAGGGGACGGACCCATCTTCGAGGCGACGTACTCCATCTTTGAGACGACAGACTCCATACGGCGATGACATGTCCAGCATGTCCCGGTCCGGATGATGCATGTCCTCGGAAATACGGGCAGTCGGTCGCGTGGCCAGCCTCGCCCTGCTACCCTCCGCCGCCATGACCATGTTCTTTTTCTTCCATGAAGGCCCAAACGCACGGTGATCGTTCGGTATTCATTTACGCTTGGTGTTTTGACCACCCATTCATCGTCCCATTGTCACAAGTGAAGAAAAAAAGAAGCCAGGTGAAAATATTTTACAGCCTAGTCCCTTGCCACACCAATGGAGCCGAGATCGTCGACACAAGGCCCTTCCTCGGACCTGGGGCAAGCCATAAGCTTGTTCCCTGCCGTCATGGAAAAGGCAAGTGCCACATGGCCGGCCAATCGCTGTATGTCTGAAACAAATCCCACGTAAAGATGGACTCATGGGCACGCGACCACGATGACTTCTCGGTGAGTTGTGGATCATCAACATCGGCTTACACGGATGAAGTGATGCTGCCCAGCCAACAAACCTGTCTGGCCATCTACCCTACACTTGCACAGAATTCAGGCATCACTTTACTTCTACATCATACCCGACTTGCCTACTACGGGGGTACTTTAGGACTCAGTCGTTGACTTCTTTTGCCCTCGGAACCATTTGCATCGTATTGCACATCATTGTGTTTATCAATGCGTTTATTGAACATGTTCCTTTGATGTGCTTCCGCTTCTTTCGTGTCTACTCTAAAGTTTTCAGCAACCTACAGTCAATGAGTTGAAGGGTCATGACTTGAGCTCGACAAGCGTAATTTAAATATAACATTTGGACCTTCCACAGGTAAATGTTTGAGAGTAGTTGGAAGCAGCGTACTGTTATGAATTTTGGCACAGTGCGATGGGCTGCGGTGCGGCGAGTGCACGAGAATCATTTCCATGACGAACACCCAGGACACCATTGGAGAATATGACGTGGATATTTGCGCCTGGAACCTACACGGGCACCCGTTTATTTGTCTTAAATATATTGGGCGCCAAACTGGGACAACATATGGCTGGAATAACTGGAGGAGTGCTGTAGTCGTCTGTTGTCTAGATGGTGCGACACTCAACGACCAGAATGGCACCTGCTGTATCTCAAGAAGTATTCACAGCTTCTGGTGCAGCTCTTCCCTATCCATAATGAATGAGGTAGTGACAATAATTCGCACAAGCGTCTGAGAGGTGCTCCTGTTGCAATTTATGACTTTGAACAAGTCATGATAGAAAGTATACCCAATATGATGCTGACACACAGACAGGTACCACGATTGACGCGAAGGATCATCCGCGACATAAGGTAAATGATGTTGAGAAGGAATCTTGTCTTGAAACGGGCTCCCAGGACCGATTGATAGTCGCAGAGGCTGGTGTCATTATTAATTACTGTGAAATGGCTTTTGTGGACATGAATACGCTTTGCGCGAAGACCCGAACCAAGCTGCGGAGGGTGGTATTTGCTATATATAACCTCTAACAAACAGGTGCATATTTATTCCCAGAGATTTTCATGAAGCATAGATGTATCATATGATATCACAGCTCCTCTAGTTGACTTCCTGCAAGATGATGCTGATTTCCTTGACAAGATAGAGACAAAAAGACCGATCGCTGAGCACGAGTACCCCATCAGTACTGTGTTTCAGGCTTAGGTGACCTTGAAGAGGGACATACGAGGATGTGGAAAACATGCTTTCTCTTTGAGAATGACCTCTTCATGAGTAGCAATTGCTAGATAGGATGTCATCATTTCACAATTAATGCAACCATTGAGGGATCTCCAGTGTGTAAAAGGCCAATAACCTCGACTAATAATTTCCCACTGCATGGAGAAACTGTCAATGGATTCCGTAAATTGACCTCCCGTCGAATACCCGCCAAACACTTGATGAGATTCGTTGCTACATAGACTGGTCAACTCGGGACTGGAGGGAGACCTTGTACTTTGTGACTGGTAGTGATGATAAGAATGGAGGCCGAACTGGCGTAAATTCGATGAAATATAGGAAACACTGCCGCGACGAAAGGTATTTAATGGCCGGCCTAATGCTCGATGAATTGACCTCGGCGGCATTGCAGGAATCGAGGGTCACAACGGTGGACAGCTCACCTCACACAAAGAAGACAATCGAGTGCTCAGGTTCTTGTATACGGTTTTCGCAGATAAGTCTTGGAGAGCGATGCTGCGCAACAATGGACTGAACAGACTGAATTCTGCTATCGTGCAGTGTAATAACAACGATTGATGACACTAGAAGTCAAATTTTTGTCCAGAACTTCACTGATCCTTGTGGAGAAGGGTCATCTTGAATATGTTTGGGAATTAATTGCCACTACTTGTTCAAGCGTCGGCATGCTGAATTATTTCCCTCCTTCTCTTAAGCTTGATGGCTCATCCTTGGCTTACCAGCTCGTCGATGATCGAGGTTGAAAATGAAGAAAATTAGCTTGCGATTTGTATGAACAAAGTCACTTTGCCAATGCTGGAGGAGCTTTCACATCAAATGATTAGATCGGAAGCTTCTTGGGGATGTTTATCCGTGTTTATTCCTTCTTAACCATGTCGACATCGCCACTCCGATCTTGTATTTGTTCCGTTCGTCACGAGGCCGCAACACCCGATCAATGTTGAGGATGGATGCCACGACAACTCCATAGAAGCCAGTCATATCAGCCACTAAAGCAAGAAAGGAAAAAATAAACAAAAAGTAAAGAGAATGAAGAAGAAACCAACACAGTGGAAAGGAGGTTTGTCAAAATGACAAAAAATTCAAGTTCCCCGAGACCTGGCTCGAACAGGTGACCTTTCGGTAACGAAGGTGGCAGTTACAGCCGAACGCTCTTCCAGCTGAGCTACTCGGGGATGAGTTGATGCGTTCCGGTCTGATAATCTCATACATACAGGCTCCGCATGACAGGCAATCGGTGCACATGCATTCACATGCGTGTTCTATCAGATGCGTCCAGGATGAGTCGGCTGCTCGGTAGTGGGAAGCGATATCGGAAAGTGGAGGACGAATGCATAATTTCAAAGTCGTTTAAATAGGGAGGGAGAGATTTAGTTAGGTAATACATTTGGGTATCATCTGCCTTCATGTCTATTGTTGGAAACTAATTATTGATCTGGTGACCTGGAATGTGTCTCAACTTCTGTCGCATTGACAACGCATGAACCATCAAAGGCGTCATGTCTCTCATAGACACCCGCATTCATCATGGTTTGCAGTTATGCGGGCTCTGTAGGATTGGCTCATTACGGCCGCATTCTCCATACTGCTGGGACATTTTGGCTGTATGAGGAGCATCATTTGAAGCTTGTAGGAACCACGGCCTGCGTGCATTCTTTCTCTTCTTTCCTTTGGGGTATAGCAGACATAGACTCTAATTCAACCGTGTAGGGTTAAATGTTTCATAAGTCGTCTTCCTCATCCAGCTCCCTCTCTGCTCTCCTGACTTGTCGCTCGGCGAGTTCTACCCGAGATTCCAGATCGGCCATGACACTGGAGTTGTTGAGGACTCCGCTCTCGTACCAGGATCGGATGATTCTCTCGCTTCGTCTTCGTAAATCGGCCATCTCGGCTACCTGGGCAACCTGAGTCGCCTCAATTGCCTTCATGCGGTCCCCTAATACGATAAGGGTGGTGCTCTCGGCGGGATCGGGGATCGGGCTGTCCTTGATTGCAGTCAAGGAGGAGAGTGTGGATGGAAATGAGGAGGCGGAGGCGAGGACGATAGACTGGACGGCATCGATGGAGAGCTGGGACGGAGGATCGGAGGGGTCGGCGGTATGAAAGAAGTCGGGGTGTGATTTATCTGCGACAAATTGAGTATGAGGTCGAGATGGAGGGGCATCGATGCTGGGGGCGTACAGATCCTGAGGAGCTCGCCGTAGACGCGGATTTTGGAGGTCAAGATGGAGAAGCGTTTCTCGAGGTCGCCAATCTTTTCGACGGCGGAGTAGTCCTGTGCGAGGGAGGGCGACACGGTCTGGCCGTAGAGAAGATGCTCGACGCGCATGAGGCGCGACTCGAGGAGGTCGAGCGTGGAGAGAGTCGTCTGGTCCATGGCGGCGACGTTGGTGGCAGCGTGCGTAGCTGTTGGCCTGTCGAAAGGCGGGTTGGATTGACCGACAGACTGGATGACAAAGATGCCAAGGTTGCGGGAGAGGCGGGCGGCAAGGGCAGGAGCGGGGGGGTCAGGAAGTTTGTCAATATCATGAACAAGAGAGCGAGACGAGTGGAGCCATGGCGGGTTGTCGCAGATGAAGCTGGGGCATTGGCATGGATGATGGGGCCGTTGATCCCTGGCGGCGCAATCACGGACGGCGTGTGCCTGAAGCGTAGTGTGTACGGATTTGTTACAGGCCACCAGAGCCGGCCGCCTGTAGTAGCCAGCCAGCCGCCTGTAACCAGTCGCTATTGTTCCAGCCGGCTCCCCTGGAGCGATGGCGGCTTCCCCAAGGCTGCGAACAGCGGTAGCGCTCTGATTGGCCCTCCAGGAGGACATGTTCCCGTAGCGTCAGCGTTGTCAGCGTGTCAGCGCGTGCCCACGAAGGCCTGTGCTCGGCGGCCCCGCAGACCGCAGCCGCTGGCTGGCTGGTCATCAAAGGATCGCGGCCCAGAAGCAGGAATTCCGCCAAGGCGCAGCATCGTCTCCTGACCAGCACTGGCTGTCCTTCTTCATCCTCCCTCAACCACCACAACTCGCCACATACCGACCTGCGACTCGCTTCACAAGCCCTTCGCGACCCGACGACCGACTCTCTGTGGCCTCGGTGCCGCGGGACGGTGCACTGGTGCAGTGGAACAGCACGACACTAACTACGCCTGTTGACGCCATCTGTCGGCCTCCCCTCACCCTCCCCGACAACCTTTCCGACCATTTCCTTTGCCAACCCAGCCTCTGCCAACCCAGGACGCAGACGCAGACGCAAGAGTCGACCCCGAAGTGTTCACTTGCACCTCTTGTTGTCGAAGCCGAATCCGCGACGGTTTCCACGAGCACCCCTGCGCCGTGCTATGACGACCTACTCGACCATATCTGATGGAAACGCCTCTAACACGAGAAGTGCCGGCGTCATGTCTAGGTAAGACACGGCCAGTCAATCGCCAGAGTCGCCTGGCTTGCCGCTCGTTATACTGACCAGATTTCCCTCGTAGAACTCGACACCGCGGACACAAGGATGGGGGCCAAGGGGGCCAGGCCACCACCATGAGCAGTGTGGTCAATCTGCTGAATACGAGTGCGTCCCCAAGTGCGTCCCCTGCGAAGGCAGCGGCATACTGACATAGCCACACAGTTGTTGGTGCTGGTACGCTTGCCATGCCCTCGGTCATGTCCCACATGGGCATCATGCTTGGTGTCTTGATGATCGTTTGGTCCGGCATCACCTCCGCCTTCGGTCTCTACCTCCAGTCTCGATGCGCCCGATATCTCGATCGTGGAACTGCCTCTTTCTTTGCGCTGTCGCAAATCACATACCCCAACGCGGCCGTCATATTCGATGCGGCAATTGCCGTCAAATGCTTTGGTGTGGGCGTTTCATACATGATCATCATCGGCGATTTGATGCCTGGCGTTGTTCTCGGCTTCGCAAGCCGAGCCGCTGAGATCCCCTTTTTGGTTGACCGAAATTTTTGGATCACGGCATTTATGCTCCTTATTATTCCCCTGAGCTTCTTGCGAAGACTTGATTCGCTCAAGTACACTAGCCTTGTGGCTCTTGTCTCAATTGGGTACCTCATTGTCTTGGTCGTCTATCATTTTGCAGTCGACAAGCACGCCGACTCCCGTAGCATTCGGGTCATCCAGTGGGGAGGAGCTGTTGAGATGTTCAGCGCCCTGCCAGTCGTAGTGTTTGCTTATACCTGCCACCAAAACGTTAGTTCCGTCCATCTCTGCTCCTATCGATCTTGGCTAAACTGTGATAGATGTTCTCAATCCTGAACGAGCTCAAGGACAACTCCCCCTCTAGCATCATTGGGGTTATCGGGATAAGCATCGGCTCCGCTGCCTCTATTTACACCTTGGTAGCTATTACCGGTTACATCACTTTCGGCAATGCCGTCGTTGGGAACATTGTCTCTATGTGTACGTCACCTGTCCTTCGCTACCTTCAGAGTGATGCTAATATGTCACAGACCCTACTGGATTTGCGTCGACCATTGGCAAGGCGGCTATTGTCGTTCTAGTCACATTTTCTGTACCGCTACAAGTTCATCCGTGTCGTGCTTCGCTCGACGCTGTCTTGAAGTGGCGACCTAACCGCTCCCAGCCGGCCCACGGACGAACAGCAGCGCCACTCTTGACTACAGCTGCCGCACCACGAGGTGACCATGGAGGAGGTTCTATGTCTGACCTCCGCTTTGCTGTGATTACCACTTTTATCCTGATACTGGCATATTTTACCGCCTTATCGGTAACCAGCCTAGCCCGTGTGCTGGCCTTTGTTGGCAGTACTGGATCGACATCAATTAGCTTCATCCTTCCAGGTCTTTTCTACTACAAGATTAGTGACCCAGACAGCATTTATCATCAGCGCTTGGTTAAGGAAGACGATGATATTGACGAGGATTCCTCATCTGATGTTGAGGAGTCTGCCGGTCTCGCTCAAAGCACTATCAGCATTCGCAGTGCCACGAGCATTGCGAGCATCGCGAGCAACCTCAGCGCGCATAACGCTCCCAACTCGTGGCGCTGGCGGAAGAAGTGGCGATGGGATCTTGAGCACATCCATCATGCCCATCTACGACGCCTATCACTCGCGCTTGCAATATACGGAATGGTGGTGATGGCCGTGTGCTTGGCCCTTAACATTTTCTTTTCTGTCACTCACTAGACTTACTTTTATTTTTTATGACGGCCGAATCGGAGAAGAGTATATGCATGTTGGCTATGAGACTGTTCATGGTGGCATACGAGGAGTTCTGACAGCGAGTTTGTAGTCGCTTTCCAGATAGGCTTGGCGTTTAAGTTAGACATTGCATTTGGATACACGTTTCAATATAAATGTCTAATCGTGACATCCAATTTCTCATTCAGATACGCCCTGTTTCTTAACAAGCCGGATCTCGGCCTCCAGCGCAGTATTGTACAGTTGCCGAGGAGAATGTCTCCACATGACTGATGTCAACAGTCACAATAGTATCTTGGGACCCATCTCTTCAGTCTGGTCATCAGATGCTGCTGGTTCCGCTCGAAGCCTCCGCATGCATCATACCCAAGTCAACGCCTTGAAATGCTTTGTTCATATCATACACCTCGCGTGTTCCAAGCAAGCGCCCCACCCCGTCCTCTTTATCGTACTTGCGCAAAACTCGTCGTCAAGGTCTTGGTGCCCTGTTCCTTCTTGGGGCCAAACTCCTTCTTGGGCACAATTCCCACCATGGAGAGCAATCGCCACGCCGTGTCCGTCGGCTGAGCGCCCACACCGATCCAGTAGCGTGCTCGGAACGGGTCGAGCTGGATGTCCTTGTGGAGCTTGCCGGAGTTGTCGTAGGGGTCGGCCCTGGGGATGGGATCGTATGTGCCAATGACCTCGAGGGGGCGGGAGTTGCGTGCCGTCCTGCGTGGGGTGTTAGCATTCGAGGAACTGTGTCGTGCGATCAAGGAATCGGTGGCTTCGGGGGAGCGGGAGCGGGAGGGCGTACCTGGCGTGGGCAACGACAATGTTGTAGATAGGCGCATTGCGGCGCCCGAAGCGGGCGAGACGGATCTTGACGACCATGGCGGCAATTGGTGAGGAATGGGCGAGATCTTGCAATTGGCGACACCACCGTTGAAGCTGTTGTGTTGCATGCCGATGGTGGATAATTTCGACTCGGAGCGGAGCTTGGGTTTTACCGCGCCAGCCAATCAGCGTGGTTGGATGGGGCCTATCCTCCGTCCCTCAACCCCGGATGCACTGTGCTTCGGCGAGATCGTTCTATAGCGCTGATCCAACAAGCAACAACGACGGCCACACTCCCTTTGCACCACTTGTACGACCGTAATTGCGTCTGAAAAAACCATCACGAATTTCAAAGATCTATACAAAACATCAAGAGTCATTTAATAATGGCGATCAAGGTACGGATCTGCTACACTACTGAGGCCTAGATGTTGTTAGTGGCCATGTACTGAGCCAACTGACATCCAACTTCAGACACTTGGAGCTAAGGCGGCTGCTGCTCTAGATCTAGAGCTCATGAGCACTGGGGCATTTTCCATCGATCAGCTCATGGAGCTAGCGGGTCTTTCCGTCTCACAGGCAGGTGGGTTATCCTCTACGTTCGAGATCTATTCATGACTACTTACCGAGACGGGATCCTTGAGATCTTTGGGCGTCCTTGGGACATTACTGACCAGCGGGATAATTAGTATATCGTTTTCAGCCCCCGAGTCAAGGCCGTCGGGTCCTCGTGGCGTGCGGCCCAGGGAACAACGGTAAGATCAGCAGCCCTAGACAGATACCGCATGTCTTGGTCCTCGTACTGACTCTCCGGTAGGAGGTGATGGACTGGTGGCCGCTCGTCACCTCCACCACTATGGATACAGTCCGGCCGTGTTTTACCCAAAGCGAAGCAAGAATGATCTCTACCAGGTAAGTCTTACACTCTCGTGTCATTCACCTTCTTCACACAACGGGCCTCGGCCGCAGTTAGAAGTCTGACACTGCGCGTGAGCTCCGGATAGTCCAGTGGATGTATTGTTTCTAGGATTGTTTCTCGTCGTGTGTTTCCTGTTATTCCTCGGAGTTGTCGATGGCAGTAGCGGTATCCCCGGACCCTCCATGGCCCTGCCTCCGTCCTTCGTCTAACGACGCCCCCTTTATCTCCCATGTGCATCCAAAACATAACGGCTGCTGATCGTGTGTGTAGCGCCTCGCAAAACAATTAGAAGACCTTGAAGTCCCTTTCGTGGACGATTTCTTGTCAGCAATGAGCTCAACAGACCAGATCGTGGATGCAATTTTCGGTTCGTGATCGTTCCTTCCAGTGGCAACATTGCTGACCCCCATCAGGATTCAGCTTTTCCGGCGAGGTCCGCGAGCCGTTCCCTGCCGTGATCCAGGCTCTTCAAGAGACAAAGTTGCCGGTTATGTCAGTGGACGCACCCTCATCCTGGGATATCGAAAATGGCCCCCCGCAATCTGGCCTGGGGAGTTCCTTCATGCCTGCAGCACTTGTCAGCCTAACTGCACCAAAACCGCTGGTGCAGCACTTCAAGGGGCGCCATTTCGTTGGTGGACGGTACATACCACTGTCTGTGTCTCCGGTCGACTGTGACTAACTCCAACACAGCTTTGTTTCTCCGTCCATGGCCAAAAAGTACAACTTTGAGGTTCCCGAGTATGAAGGCATCGACCAAGTTGTTGAGGTTGGGTCGACTGGGCAGAAGCTTTGAGGCCTAAGAAGGAATGTCGGAGAGTCGAGGTTGGATCGCGCCACTATTGGTAACCTTGTTGTTGGTTTTCCTTTGGATGGTATTACATGACCCGGCAGCCCCCTCTCAAACTGTTGGGGCAGATTGGACTCGGGCATTGTC
Source organism: Cylindrodendrum hubeiense (assembly GCA_014621425.1). Classification (NCBI taxonomy): domain Eukaryota; kingdom Fungi; phylum Ascomycota; class Sordariomycetes; order Hypocreales; family Nectriaceae; genus Cylindrodendrum; species Cylindrodendrum hubeiense. The sequence goes on along the minus strand of JAANBB010000196.1, from coordinate 54,723 downwards.
CTTCCCGCATGCCATCACGAACAACCAGCATCCCCCGCGGACAGATGAGCAGCGGAGGATGGAACTCGTGACAGAACTCAACATAAATGAGATACTCTTTTCCGCAGACCTGGCATTCGGCCGTATGCTGCTTGCACATTTATCGTGAGCTCGGGTGTTCGTCAACAAGCTTCGAAGACTGATGCGTGGTGACGGCTGGTGTAGAGAGAAAGATATCCCTGCACCAACGACATGGACGATTGGGCCCGACTCTAAAAGCTAAAAGAAAAGACAATGCTGGCACTACTTGATGCTCTTGGGCAAGCCTGTGGTAGGCTGGCTGTGGTAGGCTGTTGTTGCAACTTGTAAGTCGAGATGGTCGGATATGGCTAATATAAAGGATGTGGCGCTGCCGAGTGTCCTGTTCCCTATATGGAGCAACAGGGCCGAGGGGGGTTGCCACCTCAGACAAGGATCCCAACCGGAGCTTAATCGTGTCCAAGGCCAAGCATGTACAGTACAGTTGGACACCTACCCCCCAATATGTCAGGCTAAGCGGCCTCGTGGCGAAAGAGAGACATGATGACAGGTGGATGACACCACCACTCCGGCGGAGCAGAGCATGCGACAACGAGCCATTTTGAATAAAGGACAAAATCTTGTGCGTCCGCAAGTGGCTCTGCTGGTCAAACAATGTCTGATCCAATTCGGGTCAGGAGTCCAGGAGCCGGAGCATTTGCTCCTTGACCCGCCTGATAGGCGGGGGGGGGGCACTGCGGCGCTTACAAAAGGAAGCGAGCGTAAAGGGGTCCGCTTTTCTTACTGTTCCGAGGGTCCAGCTTGATTCCTCCCATCTCGCCCTCTCGGAACTGGCTTCAGCGGCTTGCATATGATGGCTGATCGGGGGTTGGCAATTCGAGAGTTTTTGGAACCGGCTTCGAATGGCGCCGAGGGGAGCGCCTGTGTCCGGGTGTACCAAGAGCCAGGAGGGTGTCTTTCTACGCCACACCTATGCTCAACCGCTAGTGCTGGCAGCGTGCATGGCTCACACTCCAGTCGGTTGACATGTTGTTCGGTACGGCCCCTCGAACGGGCGCCGTTAGCGCAGCGTATCACGTCTTTCAGTCCGGAGGTTCGAGGTATTGTCTTCGGAGAAACTGGCTGAGTGCTACGCCCCGGCTTGTATCCCGGAGACTTGTTGCGTTCGGAGGTCGCCGTCAGGGTTCTCGGCATGATTTGGGACGCACCATGTCTGCGATGGACCATTTTGCCTACGGGTCGCCACAGCCGGCGGCCTATGCAAACCTGTGTCGGAACTCCGTTCGTGCGTTCACTTTCACGACCCGAAGCTAACGCCGAGACCGGGATACGCGGATGTCCGGTTCGCGGGGTAGAGCCGGGACTATGCACACGCATTTGCAATTGAACCAGGCTATTACAGTTTTCAAGGGACAATCCCGACTTGGAGGAGCCAGCTTGATGGCCCTTGAAGCAACCCCCGGAGCAGGGTCCAGCCAAAGTTCCCGGAGCCTCAGCCGCATCACTAGACAGAACTGGGCGTTGAACGCTACCGGTCTCGACCCCGAGCTTGGCTAGGGCCGCATCCCTTCGATCGCGACGGTGGACCTAGCTGCGAGGAAATGTCATGGGGATCGGAGGGCATTCGAGAACAAACCATTGATTATACGCATCCCTCGCAATGAGATATTAGTGGCCGGCCGTTGTCCGGTGGCGCCTCAGCCAGACAGCCAGACAGCCACGAGGTGGGCCACACTGTGGCGCTGCCCGTGTCTCTGAGTTCTCCCATGCAGGGTCTGTCGAAAGACAAAGCGCTGAATTGCACCGACGAAACCGCGTCAAAGCTGGTCGTTTCTGGTGTTTCGAAGATGCACCTAGAAACTCCGCCAGGTTCCCAACTTGCTGACCGAGGTGAGAGCCTTATTGGATACGGTGAGAGGTAATTTCGAGAAGTTGGCGGAATTGTGATGCATCACATGCTGAAGGATCCAGCCATTTTATATACGAGTCACGTCTGAGGGGAGGATCGACGATGCCGTGACTTGATCCCTGGTACCGTGCCGAGTTTGGGCCTTTCTCTCCGGCCACAATGACTACAATTCGACCGTATTCGATGCCACACGACGCACGCATCCTAACATGTATGTCTCAAAAGGACAATTGAGGACATGGTAGGTGTGGACCAGCGGGGCAGGACAACGCTACAAGCGCTTTGTGCACCGTAAGCGGTGTGGGAGAAAGGCTCCCGCTCCACCGCCAGGCACCATTTCAACGGGGGCGGAGAGGCTTGTCCAGAGTGGAACGGTGCGAAACAACAGAGCAGCCGGATAATGAGGGTCTATTGGCTCAGCCGTCCCCCGGTGCTGGGGGCTAGTTGAAAGATTTCCAGGGTCCTCTACGCCTCCGCCACAAGCGGAGGGTTTACTCCTCGATCTCTGGAGGGTCCTCCGGCCTCTCTTGTCGGACCCGACAACCTGGGTCCCGCTCCCGGAGCTGGAGTGGGGTTGTAGAATGATCGGCAACATTCGAACAGCCTTATTGACTACGTCATATTTGAAGCCAAACTGAGTCGGCCTGCCACGCTCGAGAAGGTTCTATGCCAGCTTGCCAGCATACCTGCATACCGGCGCATGCAGCTGCAACCACCACAACCACCACAACCACCACAACCACCACCGCAAGGGTCCTGCAGCGGAAATGCCCATTTGCGTCACTCTGACACTATTTCGATCACATTATTCAGCACTGATGATTTTTTCCAGCGTTTTCAGCCTTGCCTATTTCCAACGCTGCTGCTTCCCCATACGGTGCAGTTGAGATGCACGCCTAGTGCTACTACGACGACCCGCGTGGCGCCCGGATATGCGGTTACCGGTGATAACTCGAGAATGCTTTGCCTACCTACTGGATCTCGATCGTCCTTGGGCACCGAGGTAACCCCTCTGTCGGGTCGCCACCATCTCCGGCAATGTCACGCGGCCGGCATCAATGCCCTCTCGCAGTAAATTATCCTGCTTTTCTTCCCCCACTCCACCGAGCATGTTCATGGCTCCCTCCGGACTCCAAACGCGTACGTCACCCTTGCCCCTGATGGCGATGGGCGTGATAGGCGTGATATCGATGACATTTTCCTTTTCTGCTGTGCACTAGCAAAGCCAGATCCTCTTTTTCTTCTGCGCGCATGCGGTGCAGTTTGCCGATGGAACGTAACGGATATTTGGATAGACTTGGCCACATGCTTGATTTCCCGATGTGACTTTTGCACAATTTGTTTTGTTGTAGTTTATGTCATGGCCGCAAGCACCGCATCTCGTGAGATAGAGCTGGCACATGTTGACGTATGAGGCTGCGTTTTGTGATATCAAGTAAGTGTTTGAACTGGTCCGTAAAGTCTGCGAGGTATTGCGGAAAGATCCAAGGCATTTTATGGATGTGGTTCAGCACAGTTTCGTGATCCATGGACACCTAAGTGACGATGCATCATCCTTGGTGTTTCCTTTGACAAAGATTCGACCTTGTTCATTTGCTCAGCATCAGGGAAACTTGATAGACAAGCCAATGTTTCTTATTGACTCTTAGAACGGGTTCTGATTGAGGAGGATTCCTAGCACTTCACTATTGCTGAGCGAGATTGAGTGGTGGTGAATGACGATTATCATAGTACGTCTTACACTAAGATTGAGCAGAGCTGCCAAACAAGTCATCTGTGATTGAGCGAATAGCTTGGATATTTCCTATGTAACAACCCTTTCTTGTTTCTAATCGACTGAGTGTCTCTGCCCGCAGTTGACACACTTGATACACATCTGATTGTGCGCCATGCACGTCACGCTCTCCCGTCCGTCGCAAATGCACGACAAGTTGCAAACACCGTATCACAATGAACATTCCGGACGGTTGAATCACCTATGGGAATTATCGTTATTTTACTTTCATTTTTTGGCATTATTTCTGTTGCAAGCCGTACAACACGAAGTGATGAGTCTCTTTCATACGGTTCAGGTGACCCAAGCGAATTGGGTCTCAGCAGTCAGTGATCTGCGACATTCAAAGCTAATTAGCGGTGAATGTTACCCCAACCAAGCGCCTAATTACTCATGTCTCATATTAGACAGAGCTTCTCCACCAGTGTCTCTCCACGGGTATCTCTGCTGGAGGAGCTTTGACGAGGTGGTCTTAGCACATTTCAGACTGTACTGACGAAATCGCGTTTTGGGTCGTGGGACATCCATAGCATTCGTGCGCTTCGCCAGAAATTTGCGACTTATTTCCTGCATGTCTTAGATCATCTCGCATACAAAAGAATCTACGATCGTTAGCATTTGCCGGATTTGAGAAGGCACTGAGAAATCCGTAGGGCTCATAGTGCCTAACTTTGAGGTCTTCTTCCATCAAACCAATCTTAAGGCACAGTGGCAGAGTGGTCTAATGCGTATGACTAGAAATCATATCTCTTCGGAGGCGTCTGTTCAAATCAGGCCTGTGTCGGTTTAAATTTTCTTTTTGATTGTTCTCACAAATGCACTTGAGTGCAAGTTAGATCAGCGCTTTGCTTTTTGCGCGAAACCTCTGTTGGGTGAGTGAGAAATACATCGAGGAGTGAGATTTGGTGCTTTTTGAGAAATGGACTCACCGCCGCAAAATGTCGGCGTGTACAGTGTCTGATTGGCAAAATACAGAGCGGGTAATTGACCTACTTGATTTAGCCTTTCAATCCTGGAACTCTGCTAAACATTCATACATCACGTAGTACGCAGTGGGAGGAATTGAGAACAACATGGTGCTGAATTGAGGCCCTGGTTCATTGGTTCGCCTGTTTTGCGGATTCTTAATTACTCAGGAGGGAATGGACAAGACATGATCGGAGGATAAAGACCACGTTCAGCTTGCAATGAAACCATATGACATAATCATTTTCTCTCTTAAGCACATTAATAGCAATTGTCGCATGATTGACAGGAGTTTGCAGGAAGGTGGAGCAACTGGGTTGCATCTGTAGTATACGAAGGCTCCCAACTACCGTGCAGATGAAACAGGTGACAATGAGTCGAAACAAACTCCACAAAGGATAAAAATAGTACAGGCATGTGGCTTGTTGAATTCTGTCTAGTTTTAACGTACAGTTAACTTACTAGGTAGCTGAATTATTTTCTCCCCTGGCCCGGCTCCCCGATGGAGCTTGTGCTGCGGTCTTAGCAGCATTCCAGCAGTCACCTGACATTGTATGGTTCCACCACAGCTTATTTGAACTGCAAAGACATTTCCCATTCCAAGGTTTAAGGAGCCGTTTTGCATTGTCTCACGTGCCGTGCAGCCGTTCAAGTTGGGGCAATGAACCGCACCTCTTCAACAGAGGAGCCGTGCGACGGAGACGGCTACAGCCAGACCCCCAACACGCCCTCCAATGGCCTGACAACCAACGCCGACTTCCAGGGCGCTGTCACTGCGCGAAAATTGAAGCGATCTGACCAAAACGTGTCGATTGGCGATTCACCTCCAAGCGCTCCCAATCAATTGATCCCGGACCGATCTGCAGACACTGGCAATGTAGCGACGACTTCTGCGTTGTCCGATGCAGTCGCCAGTCGCCACAACTCGCGAGAGGATGCGGCATCGAACCTGGATGCACCGCTCCCACTTCGCTCACTATCCCACGCGTCTCGCAATGGATCATCCGGTGACGGTAGCGATGGCTCCAGCCCATTCACGCGCTTCAAGAATACAATCCTCAAGTTTAGCTCGTTCATCGGGCCAGGGTTCATGATCTCCGTTGCATACAGTAAGCCACTATTCCTTGGCAGAGGACCCCACAGACGAACTGAACTAATGCTGCCAAGTTGATCCCGGAAATTACGCCACAGACGTCGCGGCTGGAGCGACGTTCCGCTTCAAGCTGCTATTCGTTGTTCTTCTTTCCAATATATTTGCCATCTTCCTTCAGAGCCTTTGCATCAAGCTTGGCACAGTCACTGGTCTCAATCTCGCCGAGGCCTGTCGGGCGCATCTCCCGCGATGGCTGAACTATGTCCTCTATTTCTTTGCAGAGGTCGCCATCATCGCGACAGATATCGCAGAAGTATGTCCACCCAGTATTTTTGTGCTTTGCCATACTGCCTGCGTGCCTTGCTGGATGGTCATCTAACGCTTACAACTTCTTTAGGTAATTGGTTTTGCTATCGGGCTGAATCTACTCGCTCCTGCCGTGCCCTTGGTGGCTGGGTGCGCCCTTTCGATCCTTGACGTGATGATCATCCTCTTCTTTTATCGGCCTCACGGATCTATGAGAGGACTCAGAATCTTCGAGTTCTTTATCGTGTGTTTGGTCATCGCTGTCGTAATTTGCTTTTGCTTTCAATTGTCTCTGATTGAGAGCACTCCCGTCGGAGACGTCTTCAAAGGCTACCTGCCATCTGGTGCGATTGTGCAACAAAAAGGGTGAGTTCTTTCATTTAATTATGCCTCTAGGTGGCGCTTTCTGACGAGATGCAGTTTATACCAAGCATGTGGCATTCTTGGCGCAACTGTGATGCCGCACAGCCTTTACCTTGGCTCGGGAATCGTCCAACCTCGTCTCCGAGCCTACGACGAGAAACACGGCCTGTTGTCTCCCCAAATACAAAATCCTTCAATCAGTGAATATGGTATTGACAAAGGCTTCTATGTTCCGTCCCTGAGAGCCATAAGATACTCCATCAAGGTCTCAACTGCCGAATTGGCCATCGCTCTTTTCACGTTCGCGTTATTTGTCAACTCGGCTATTCTCATCGTCTCTGGAGCCTCCTTGTACGGCGATCCCGATGCCCCTGATGCAGATATCTTCAGTATCCACGCCCTTCTTTCCGAATCCATATCTCCAGCAGCTGGCACTGTCTTTGCTCTCGCGTTGCTCCTTTCAGGCATCTCGGCTGGTGTCGTATGCACTATTGCTGGACAGATGGTCAGTGAAGGAGCCATGAATTGGAGGATGAGACCCTGGCTACGCCGTCTCTTTACGAGAAGCATCAGCATCACGCCTAGCATCATCATCGCTGGAGCAGTGGGCCGAACTGGCCTAAGCAAAGCACTTAATGGATCCCAAGTCGTACTCAGCGTTGTTTTACCATTTGTCACAGCCCCCTTGATCTATTTCACTTGTCGTCAAAAATACATGACAGTCCAGTCTAGTGGGATCGGTTTCCACGGGACTGTCGTCGAAGGGAACACATCAGCCCGCCGCGACTCACGATCTATGGAACCAGGGAGAGCCAGCGATGGAAGTGTGTCGATGGCTAACTCTTGGTACACTGTTGTCATTGCGGTACTAGTCTGGGCCATCATTGCAGGGATGAATGTAGCCAACTTGGTTCTTCTGGGGAAGGGTGAATGATCGGGAAAACATGGATGCTACTTGGTGTTGAGAGATCTACATCTCTGACGCTGTAGATTCGGGGAAGCGGGATTCTCAATGGCGGGTTTATTTGCCATGCATCTCGTTATTTTTACATCCATTCCCGGACTTTGTTTCTTTTTCGACATTACTGATGTCTCTTCATACTAACACTGGAGTATTGGTTCTGGAAAATTACAGATTCGTTCAAGACCAGTCATCTCATAGAAGGTGCAACTCTCATGAGTACAAAATATAAGAATTTAATCCATTAATTATTCCATGAAACCGCGGGGGTTTAATTTCGTTTATTAACACCTTTTATTCTTGGTCCGTCGACTTTTGAAGGAGGCCTCCTGCAGAAGGTCAACCGACGATTGATGTTCACTGATTGTCGTTTGGTGATTGCGTTTGATCCTTGCGAGAATTCGTTTAGGCGGGTACTCAATGACGGTCTTTACGTCATATTATACTTCCCTTGCGCTATTGAGTACGATCTGCGAGGAATACCCCTGGTACACATGTGATCGGGTACACGTACCCCTGACGTCCTCGCCGTGACCTCTTCAATTGGCGAAGTCGGCGTCATGCATCAGCTGTCACCCACCACGTGGCCATCGTTGGTAACCTCCATCCCCGAGAATTTACCTGCCTGTTGCGCCGACTGCTGGTGTATCTTCTTTATCAATCTCGAACCGATGCCAGATCAGCCTGCTTACTGTAGGCAGGGGTGTCCCCTACAAATGCTACAAGTGGCAGCCGAATGCAACATGATGCTCGCCTGCGGCCAATGGCCACAGCGCCAGAGTATCCACCCGTGACAATTCCGTACTCATATGATCAGACCACTTTTCGAATCCAGGCCTCGAATCCAGGCCTCGGACCGAGCGGCATGTGAGCACGCGGACTTTCCCGGTACCGGAGAAAACACCAAGTCCTGTTGTGAAACCTTCTTTTTTTCCTATTGTAATCTTTCCATGTAACCTCAATTGCGCCTAATTTCGTTCTCAACCTCCTGTCCTCCCTTTCCCCTACTTTGTGCCGTTGACATATCGACTTCGTTCTGTTTATCTGGGTGACGTGTCCCCGGCGGCCCGCACCAACTTGACTTGACGTCAGTGAGCAGTAAGCAGTGAGCTTTGAGGCAGTTTCCACAACCCAAGCCAACACCCGAACAGGCATCCAACGGCCAGCATCGCGGGTTTTCCAGTCACCCAGACACCATGATAGTCACACGGGCCATTTCGGTGACCAACTTCGTGGTGGCCAGCTCCGCGCTGTGCTTCCAGGTCTTCGTGCTTTACCCGTGGCACAAAGAGCTGGACGCGGGATTTGAGGATCTGAAGAAGGAGCACACGAAGGTCTTGGATGCCGTGGGAAACAGACTGAGCGAGCAGCAGCGCTTGAACTTCTCTGATAAGCTCAATGATCTCAAGAGACAAAGCTCAAGCCGTTGGTGGTGGTCCTAAACATCGCTATCAATTTTTTTTGACGGCTCCCTTGGTCCGACAAATGGCCTTGACACGGTTCGCGCTTCCCTCTTGATCAACTTTATCTCAGCTATTCATTCCAAATGAAGTACGCTAATGACAGGCTCGCGATTTTCCAGGGAACCTAACACGGGAAGTGATGCCCTAGCGAGATGGACAGCCACAATATTAGCACTTGATGTGTCGATTCTCGCGACATGACTGTCCAGATGGGCCGTCGTATATAACACCTTGTACTATTTTCGTTCAATGATACTCTGTGCGACTAAGATAATAACATGGAAATTATATACCTCATGTGAAGCTCCATTTGACTCGGTTTAACAATATCTTGGGTTCGCTTATCTTGAGTAACGCGACGCGTCCTCTGAAACAAAGCGACCCGCTGATTTCCTTACTTGAGAAACTAACTGCAACCATGTTGGTCTAAATATTCATTAGGCTCGAGACACCAGGACTCTCATCTTGGAGCTTTCTTCCTACACGGTCACTTGATGCCCATGAGTTCATTGCTAGCCGAGCTCGCTCACAAGTCTTAGAGCGCAGGCCTCGGGAGCTGATCATGTGGTAGGATGCGGATGTAGCACAGCCTGTCAATTCTTCTTAGAGCTGATCATCACCGCTTAGCAACCATGTGGGGTGGAAGCGATGAGGCCTGAATAGGATGTCGACCAGAACATTTTGAAACGTACTTAGTAGGCCCGGCTGCGGAAGACCTGGACTAGGACCACGATGCAATGATAGCCTAGGATCGAATACTACCGTGAGACGTGTATGCTTGTTCAAGCGAAGAAGTCCTTAAATCCCAAACCGATAGAACTCAGACAGAAGCCCCGGCAGCGAAGGTGATCATTCTGATAACGTTAGATATATGTAGCTTCGACTAGCTTATAGTAGTCACTTGCTCCAATTAGCTCCCAGTATTCCAGGCAAGATAAATGTCTGCCGCTCAGATGATCATGGTGCTCAGTATTACTGTGCCCATCTCTTCATCCTTCAGGTTATGTGCAACGCAAATAGGGTAGCAGAGATGGTAAAATCTCTAGAACGAATAATGAGGGTGATACCTGAATTGTCTACCCTTCCACTGGGCCGTGTCGGTAATGTTACACTAGATATTTTTGCTGACCGAGCTGGCTGAAGGATACCCACCAGGCCGAGTGTGACCCACGTTGCGGCTACTCCCAGTCCGAGCGTGTTCCAGGTGGATAAGGATATTGAGACCGTGTTTGGAGAACTCAATAAAACCAAATATAGTATCTTATTAATAATTCAGTTTATGGCGAGGATGGAGGAGAGGATAGTCATGAATAAAGTCGAGTTGGTATAGCATTGGTTTGTGTCTCGGATCGAAGATAACCCGACTCAAATTGCACTGATGTCTGCCCCACTTGCGATTGCAGATTAATGAGTATATGCTGCATCATTCATTTTTTTATCAATAGTCTGGAGTATCAGTCAAGTTTCAAGGGTCAAACATTGTGTTGATTGATAAATTCCGTCCATTCTCATATTTTTATCACGGTCTAATAGGACCTAAGCACCAACAAATAACCTTAAACATCCGTGGGTAACCTGTTTTATGCCTGATAGGTATTATTGCATGCATGTTCTTGTAATTGATATACGAGGGGCCGTGTGATGCGGGAAGCCCGATCCCGAGCTTCAAGCTCGAGGTCGGGCCTGAGGCATCAGGCCTTGTGCGGTCACGTGGGCCGGGACCCTTACGGTCCCGAGCCCACGACCGCAGAGATAGAAAAATAACCTTCTTTCTTATATTCTGAATACCCTTATATTGTGACCCTCGCGTTTTAACGTATTAAATGGTAGTAATTGTAGCTATCGCACAGTTAACCAGCCTGCGATTTACTTCGATGGTACTACGGCCGAAGCTGACTAACTAGGTCCCCTGATTTCGGGCTGACTAATTATAACTATGTGATCCTTGGTAGTATGACTAGCTTCCCCCTGGATCCTGATCTCTATGATAATGCTAGAGTTATAGCCTGCTCTATACCCCCCTTATATTATTATCCTTAGGTAATGATTATATTAAAGTGTGATATTCCTTGAAGAAGTGCACTTGAAAATACCTTTCCTTTCTATTTTGTGGACTGTTATTATACTAAATATTAATTTTACCTTTTAAGCTAGTCTGCTATGGGTATTAGTATTAGTTAAGTCCTTATAAGAAAAAAAATAAAAAAAGAAAATTAGGTGAATTTGAATTTATAATCTTATTATAATCTCTGTATATAGATTATATTATTAATCTTTATATTTTATTTTACTATTAGTTAGTTATAAGAGTCTTAATATTATCTTATTTAATTTAAGATCTTATAATTATAATTAATATTAATATTAATTATCTCTCTTTATCTTAATTAATAAAAATAGAGTTAATTTTAACTCTCTTTATTATTTAACTTAATTAAATCTAGGGTTTCTAGATATTATAGATTATAATCAGGCCCCCTAGAGCTATATTAAGGATTATATATTATAAGTATATAGAGATAGAATAATAGATAGTTAACCTTATCTTAAGAATAGAGGAAATTTAATTTTCCTAGTTAATTAAAATTAGAATGATATTATAATTCCTTAGGTAAATATCCCTTAATTAATTTATTATAATAATTATAACTTATTTAAGACCCTATATTATTATATTAAATTAATAATAGATCTGTAATATCTCTAGAGGTAATAGTATTTTTATAACTTGGGTATATAAGATTATTATAGTTCCCGGAATTATAATAGTCTATTCTTATATTTTGGGTAATAATAAATTACTTAATTCTATATATATAATAATATAATATAAGTATTTCTTAGTAAACTTTTAAGATATTGAGAATCTTAATAGGTAGGTTATAATTAGATAGTTTAAGAATTTATATAATATTAAAACTCTTAAATAGGATTTTTATTATTCCTATTTTCTAAGTAAGATTCTTATTTAAGAGATTCTTAAAATACTAATTCTTTAGGATAATAATATTATCTATAATCTTTAATACTTTATTTTAAAGTTTATTATCTAAGATAGTTATATATAAGACCTTCTTAAACTATTTTATACTAGGATTACTAATCTAGACTATCTTAACTAATAGTAGAAGACTATTATAAAATAATTTGATTTTAATTTATTTAATAAATCTACTAGTATTAAGCTTATTATTATAAGAGGTCCCCTAGAATATAAAGATAATATCTCTAAGTTATTTAATCTTTAGAGCCTAATCTAAAACTATAAGACTATTCTGAATTCTAACCTATTACTTTTATGAAGAAGCTAGTATAATTTTATACCTTATTGTAATCTATTTCCTAATAATTTTTTAAGTAATAGTAAGATAATTACTAATATCCTCTATTAAGTCTAATAGGATTAGTCTTATATCTTATCTATAATTAGAAATAACTCTTAGAAGAGGGTTAAGAAGGAGATTATTAGTATTTTTAATTTAGATTATAAGGATCCTAAGAAAATAAGATTGATTATTAATTAAAATAAATAGATTTATACTAATATATATCTCTTTTATAAGTATCTCTAAATCTTTAAGTATTATAATAAGGATTCTCTCTAAGATTATTATATTTCTATATTTAGAGGTAAAGCTTAGGGATAATTTATAGGTAAACTTAATATAGACTAGTATAATAAACTTTTTAATACTCCTATCTATAAATTCTATAAGAAGTTAATAACTTATTTTAAGTATTTAGATATTAAAATTATAATTAATCTCTATATTAGAAAATATACCTTTAATCTTATTAATAATAATATTAATCTTATATAATAGGTTTAATATAAGATAGTATATACTAAATAACTTAATATTATAGAGGAGAGACTTATTATCTAGATAATCTACTCGTAGATTAATTATAAGATCTCTTACCTCCTCAAGATATTAAGATTAAAAGATAGACTATCTGATTTTATCTGGAAATGTAAAGACCTTTAATTGGTAATTATAGAAATAGCCTGATAATAATAAGGATACCGAGATAATCACTTTTCTATCTGGTAAGATCATGACTACCCTAGCAGATAGAATTATAATCACGATTAATATAAGGACTGATTTTAAAACTGACTCTAAGACCACTATAATAACTATAACTATAATAACTAATAGGATAATTATAACTACCCTTTCCAAGATAATTATAGAACTTAAGATAATAATAATAATAATTATTATTAAAATAAGTCCTGAGATAACTATTATAATTATAATTATTATAATAGCCTGAAGAAGATTACCTTTAAAAAGAAATATTAAATAGCTAAATCTAAACCTAAGCCTGAGATTAACCGGAGTCCTATTATCTCTAATACTAATAATGAGGATAAAGTCTCTCTATTAGATTCTTTAGTTTTCTTAGTAAAATCCTAATAGGCTTATATTATAGCTATAACCAGATTAATCTCTGATCTTCCTACTAACCCTAGCTTCACTTATAAGACCTATTAATACTCTTTTCCCTTGGAAATAGTCTTGGAGGAATATAATCTCACTAACTATTATATCTTGCCCTAACAGGTAGTCAGAGATAAGCCCTACTATCTAGCAAGACCCTTATAGTATAAGTATTATAAGAAGACCTTCTTAAGTTATAATTACCTCTTCTATTATTTTAAGATCTATAGTGATAACCTGATTATAATAAAGGTAGCCCTAATCCTGATTATACTAACCTATATAACCTAGACTATTCTAGAGACCCTCCTAGAACCTCAGTCCTATAGTTAAAGTAATGATTATACTTATTTATACTTGAAGGTTAAGATTCGGGTAATTGACTCTCACTTTGTGGAAATCTGTGATAATTTGGGCTATGGCTGCCCTATAATTGATCGAGGCTAGCTTTAAACCTTTGAGTACATTATCGAGAAGAGAGACCCTATTATTATTAAGGGTATTAGTAGCTAGAAGTATATTAATAAGTGGGCTATCTTTACCTTCTATATTAAAGACCTCCATACTAATAGTATAAAGGCTAGTATTATCAAGTTTATTATATTTACCTGGGTTTAGGATAAGCTAGAGATAGTGGCCCTGCTTGGTAATGGCTTTCTTGACCCCTATAAATGTAATATCCTTATCATAGAGAGGTGGATTTAGTGTGGTGTTCTTGATAATTTTTATATTCCCTTTAATATCTCTCACTCTTAAAGATATATTAACCGCCGTGTTAGTGCTCTTAGAGCTATTATTATATCCGCGGGATAAACCCTGGCTATTACTATAATCTAGAAGGAATTTCCTAAAGATTATAGCTTTGCCTTCTATATCTTAGTGCTCTTAGTGATATATATTATAGTTGATTATAAAGCCCCTCCTGCTGTGATCTTTGTGAATAACACAAAAAAAGATATTAAGCTTTACTAGAAGTAGAAGATCAGAAATATCCTTAAGTGTGAAGATAAGAGCTATTTTATATTGACCTGGGCTATAGCCCTGATTACTCTGACTATGGCCATGACTCTGGCCCTGATTATAGCTATAGATCCCTCAATGGCCTCCTCAATAGCTCTTATAGCAAATACCGCTCTTTCTCTGCCCTTGGTGATATAGGAGTTTAATCTTATGAAAGAAGTTGAGGCTATTGCCTCTGGATCCTATGGAATTGACTGGGCTCTCCAGGAAGTCTAGCTAGTAGTCTTACTAAGTGATATTATCTTTAAAGACTAATAGAAAGCTAATCTGTCGTGGAAGTAGTGCTGTAAGGCTGCCTCTGTGATTATAGCTTTCCTTGCTTATGATAACGATCTCTTGAGAAAGCCCTTATTGCCTGAGGCCCTGGCCGAGTTCCTAACTGAACTTCCTCCCGAGATCTTATAAGTTCCCTATTAAATCTATATATAGAGAACACTAAATCTGCCCGAGACTATTATTAATAAAGGTATCCACATATATACTGAAGATCCTGCCTTTTCTAAGATAGCTATCTGATTTGTTACTTATTACGTGAAACTGTAAATTAATATAGGCTTTATTAAGGTCCTTTCTGGTAAAGAACTTTAAGTCCTTCTTATTAATAACTAGTATGAGTATTATATATTATAGAGATCTTACCCTAGTGGTCTCTGAGATTGTAAGTTTATTAATAGGTAATTTAATCTCCTTTACTAATAAGATTATCTTAAATAGGTTAAGGGATTTATACTCTTTATTGCTCCTGTCTTTATAGTCTGGTATATAATTAAAGGTAAGTCTAAGGGCTATTTAATTATTAATCTTAGAATTCTTAATAAAATTACTATTCCTAATAACTATCCTTTATCTTAATAGGAAGATATTATTTAAGCTCTCTATAAAGCCTGATATATTATAACTATTAATATCTTATCTTTCTTTTTCTAGTTTAGTATAAAGCTCAAATATTAAGATTACTTTATAATAATAAGCTATTAAGGCTTGGAAAGGTTAATTATAGTCCTAATAGACTTTTATAATTTTCCTATTTATATATAAAGATATATAGATAAGTTATTTTACTCTTATAGGAATTATAACTATACCTTTATTAATAATATTATAATCTTTTCTAAGATTATAAAATAATATCTAAAATATCTGAAAATCCTATTTAATCTTTTCTAAGCCTAGAACCTTATAATTTCCTCTAAGAAAAGTTAGATTAAATACCTTAATATTTAGTTCCTTAATTTCTATGTTAATATCTTTAAGCTAAGTATAATAGAGGAATAGATAGCTATCTTTATCTAGCTTAAATTCCCTTATTAACTTACTAGCCTTGAGTAATATATTAGAATTATAGGATATATTAGATATCTTATTCCCTATTATATATAATTTATTGAGTTATTATAAAAGTAAAAGGTTACCCTTCTAGCTAAAGGCTAGAAGGAAAGTAAAATTATTAATAGAAATTCTAATTATTATAAAGCCTATATTTATATAATTTACTATAAATTATTATAAGATAAGAAGATTATCTTTATTATCTTATAAGAAGAGATTATCTCAGGTTAAATACTAAACTATCTAGATTTTTAGAAAGAACTCTTTTTATAGATTAATATAAATTTTAAGAGGGGCTTTAAAGCTATTTTATTTTACCTTTATAATAATTATATCTAGGAACTAGGAATATATATCTTAATTATAATTATTTATTCTATATACTTTCTTAATTATATACTTATATTAGTAAAATAATAATATAGACTAATAGAACTTAAAGTTACCTACCTTATATAGACTATAAAGAGACTATATATATCCTTTTAATCTATAAAACTACCTATAGTTATACTAATAGACTATTCTATTATTAAATAGATTATTAAGAAAATCTTTCTTAAGATCTCAAATATTAACTAAGTGAACTAATAACTAGTTATAGCCTCTATTTATCTCTCTAAATATAATCTTAAGATTTTCTATCTATTAGATAAGAAGAACTTTATCTCTGATATTCTTAGTTACTTTATAGCCCCTGAGACTAATATTAACCCTTATTATTTAAGGCCTAATTATATAGCCCTTAATAATATATTAATAGTCTTAGAAGTCCTAATAGTAGAAGAGATAAAGATCTGATTCTAATAAGATTATATAACCGATATAAAATTCTTGAAGATTATTATTATAATCTTGGGTAAAGACTTTATATTAATAGCCTAACTAATTACTGAGAATACTATAAATACCTTTAAGTTCAGGATATCCTTTACTTTCTGAGATAGACTGCTCTATTATTAGAGTGTTAATAATTATACTTATTTCTATATATTATATAGTCTAAAATCTGAGATCCTTAAAATAGTTTATAATAATTAATATTATTTTAGAACTAAGAGAATAATAAAAGAGCTCTTAGATTTCTGTATTTATAATTTTATTTATATTATTAGAAAGTATATTTATAGCTATTAGATCTATTATTTAAATTAGATTAATAGGTAGCCCTATATTAGTAATTATTAAGTTATTTAATCCCTAAAATACCCTATATATATTATTACGATTAACTTTATTATTAGCCTATTACTTATTTTATTAGTAAGTTTTCTATAGGCTTTTAAGGATTTTAAGACTTTTAATATTTTTATAATAGTTATATATATAATAAGTAAGTAATATTTTCTAATTTTAGGGTATTTTACTTATTTAATAATCTATTAGGTTATAGTTCTTATTTAGTAACTTATACTATTAGATTAAGATATATTAAAGGTTATTATCTTAGACTGTAATTCTAAGTTTATATTCCCTTTCTAGAAGACCCTCTAGAATCTCTTTAATATTAAGTTTATAATAATTATAATATATTATCCTTAGACTAATAACCTCTTTAAATAGAGAAATTAAACTATTAAGATTATATTATGATTTTATTATATAAAAAGTCCTAATACTAACTAGATCTGGATCTTTCTAGTCTTATAATAGAACCTTAATAATACTTATAATATTAGAATTTATATATTTATTTATAAATTTATTTATAATATTAACCTCCGCGGGCTCTTAGAGTTATTCTAGTCGGATAATAAGAAAGCTATTAACCTACCCTTCCTTTATGAGGCTATATAGAAGGAGGTATAGTTAGTGATAGACTTCATAATTGCTAAGGTAAAGAGATAGTATAACATAAAATACCGCCCTATTTAGCTTAAGGCCGGGGATAAGGTATATTTATAACTTTATAATAGATATTATCTTTCTGGAAAGCTAGTAAGGAAACTATCTTAATAGTGTACTGGTCCCTTTATAATTAAGTAAATAGTCAGAGACCTTATTATTAAGCTTAAGCTATCCCCTGCTTAGAGGATATATTCTATAATATCCTATTAGTAACTCTAACCCACTTATACTAATACCTTTTATCCTGATAAGCTAGGTCCTGTAGAGGAAGATAGTGGGTAATATATTATAGACCAGATCCTGTGGTAATAGGTCCACTAGCTTAGAAGAAAGGCTATATCTTTTGAGGGCTTCTAGATATAATAGAAGGGATAGGGCCCAGAGTATAATAGCTAGATCTGAGTTAAGGATATTAATAAGGAAGTTATCACTGACTTTAAGATAGTTAACCCAATAGCCTTCAAAGAAGATAAAGGACTATAACAGACATCATAAAGGATAAAGAAATAGCCCTTAAGGGCTCTATATAACTATGCGATCAAATAATTAATATAAGAACACGAAGGATAGAAGGAAAAAGGAAGGAATGACAAATTGAAAGGCATCGCCAGTGGGGATCACTGGGGACAGTGATGACCTCCTTTAAAAACCGGGGATATAATGCGGGAAGCCCGATCCCGAGCTTCAAGCTCGAGGTCGGGCCTAAGGCATCAGGCCTTGTGCGATCACGTAGGCTGGGACCCTTATAGTCCTGAGTCCACGACCACAGAGATAGAAAAATAACCTTCTTTCTTATATTCTGAATACCCTCACATTATGACCCTCGCGTTTTAACGCATCACCGTGGCCATCGTTGAAACCATTCACTTGAATTTTGACATTTCCAGTTCGTAATATCCCTGTATATAGTGTTGGAACATGATATAATAATAATTAAAGCACATGAATTAGGATTGATGTGTCTCAATTAAATCATCGATTAAATAGAAAGAACTTTCAAACCGTTTGGAAGTTTGTAAAACGTCGAGTAGACATTGCTGCCCTCATAAAACGGGCGATATTTTCCCCGGAAAGCGGCTCCATCGTTAGTTGATCCTTAGCCCTAACACATGCCCTGGCCTCGTATTAATTCTCTATTTACCCTGTGTTAGCCATTGATAACCGTCTACACGATAAAGCTGAAAATTATTGACGCAAGGGCGTTGATATAGGAGCAGATAATGAACATGATTACTTTGAATCCTTTGCACACTTTGATGATTATTGTTTCATCTCTTACTAGCTTATCTATTAAAACATGAATTAGAAAGAAAAAAACCCCGATCTGCGCATTTATGACGATCTAAAGCCTTTGTACTTTGAAGTGGCGATGATATGCTTTTCCCGATCTCTCCCTTCTTGAAACATCTTCGTCTCTTCCAAGAGTCATGGGCTTTCCCCATTACCACTGCAATAGTGTGTTATTTAGAAGACAACACCCATGCCCTCAAGATTCTTCAGCTTAATGTTCTTCATCATCATGGTCCAAATAAGACTTGAAGCCATAATAGCCGTTCCGGCGATCAGCATATTTCTCTGCGCCACTCCATAGGCAGCAATAATAGCATCTCGTGTTTCTGAGCCTACAGGATAGCTCAGCTGCACTGTGAGATCGTCATAAATAGTCTCCCACTCGGACTTCTTGGATTCTGGCAAGAATTGGCGTAGCTTCTTAGGCATGGTGTTGGTCCAGATGGCACCAGAGATGCTGTTTCCCACGGCGCCGCCAATATTGCCAAATAGACTAAGTAGCGCTAACATTGCTGCATAGTCCTCATGCTTTGACGCCGCCATGATAGCAATCTGTTGAACAAGAATCATCGTGCCACCTCCGAAACCCATGAAGAGTTCGCACATGACAATCAGACCAATGCTGTGGCCAGGTGACCGGAATTGAATCATAAGACCCACAGCCAGCATGTACAGTGGAACAGCAAAGTAGAGAAGCCACTTGAAACGGCCGGTGTATCGCATCAAGAAACCCGCACCAAGAAGCCAAAAAGCCGATACCATGTCAAAGATCGAGTTGATATAGCCCGCATTGGTCAAGGAAGTATTGTAGACGACCTGTAAGTAAGAGGTGAAGTAAGTGTTCCAGCAATAGTATGCAATCTGGTAAGAGAAGTCCAGAAGGCAAGCACCAATGACTGTACGCGAGGCCAATAGGTGGTAGGCAATGAATGGCTTTGGGGCGAAGAATCGCTCATAGACACCAAAAGATATGACAAGGACTCCGCCGAGGACGATCATAGCGATGATATAGTCGGTCTTCCACTTGCTAGATTGCGACGCAGCGAGCGTGAGGGGAAGGAGTAGCAGAGAGAAACCCGAAATAAGAAGAAAGATTCCAATGACTATGATAAGAGGCATGAATCAGTTTTCCGTCTCAGCATTTTGGTAAATCAACTGATACTTACCATCAAATTCCACAAAATAGTACTTGAAACCCTCCATCCAAGTTCGGGCCGGGGTCGTGTCTTCGATAACACAGTTCTTGATTGCTTTTCGCTTTGCAAGCCACCATGTAACTAGGAGAGGTGTCGCAACAACCGGTAACAGAATCGAAACAGTACCGTATGCCCATCGCCAGTTGGACTCGTGGAATTGCTCCGACAGCGGGGATCCGGCAAAAGCGGTGATAATATTGGGGGAGGAGGTGAAGGCGAAGGCGAGACCTCTGTTTCGCAAAGACGAAGTATCAGACGTCAACACATCGACGGTGAAAATGAGACCAGTGAATCCAACAGAGTACATGACCTGTAAGAAATGTCAGAGACCAGTGAACGGCCTGAATTATGTAGTTTACTGACCTGTGCCGCACAGTACGTCGCAATGTCGTGGCAGGATGCCATGACGATCAGACCGATAATCGCAACTACCATCATAAAAATAAAACCAACCGTGCGGTCCCAGATGTTAAGAATCTTGGCAATTGGCATGGTGCAAGCTGCTGTCATGATACTGGTCATGGTGCTAATAACAGTGAGCAGCGAGTGCTCCGAAAAGTCGCTGGTGATGTAGGCTGAAAGATTTGCCGTGAGATTCGACTGCAGGGCGTTGACAAAATACAAGAACCACATGCTTTCTAGGTATCAGCAAAGGAACTTTTGGTGCGTTTTGGTTAAGATCATCACTCACCAGACGTAAACAATGATCAGTGACTTCTTGGTCCATGACAAAGTGACTGCCTCGGCTAGCCGAACACCGTTTTGAACCGTCTCGTTTGGCTCCTTCATCGGCTCTTCCACCTCGAAAGGAACCGGTCCGACTGCGTCGGTGCTTGGTACTATCTTGTCCGCCATGCTGAATGGGTTCTCGGAATGCAGAATAGACTTGATGACAAGATGTCACGATGGTGAATCTATGGCTCTTCTCTTGCGTTGGGCGAAGGACCAGCGATGGTTTAAGTAGACGACCCTCAGCGCTTTTTTAGTCATTGACTACCGGCCCTGTGGCACCGGCTCGTCACCTGCGTGGGGCAGCGTTCATCGCGTGGGATACTGATTGATCCGGTCATGCCATCTGATAAGATAATCTCGCAGAAATGTGGATTAGTGGCTGCGCGAAGTGGATGTCTAGTCAGAATGATGCTTCGGGCTCAAGATCCGAAGACAGGGTGCCTGGCAAATCGTAAATGCACGGTTGTCGATGTTACTATACCACGAGGCAGATTATACTAGCATCTGGCCCGAAGACTGACCTCCTGGTCAAGACAGAAATGCCCATTCGGTATTCGGAGCTTTCTGACGAGTTCCTTCCCTCGTTGGTCAAAGGAGAAGTCTTACGTATGTTGTTGGTTCAGTTGGAGTACGACGGCTAGGCCGGCAGCAGTTGTGGTCCCACATATTATTCACAGTTACGAATGAACGAATAAAAACTCCGTTTTAAGACGCCCTGGGCCCTCATCCCGCGAGAGCCCCGGAAAAAAATGTGCTCAATCCTGGTTATGGTTAAAGATCGACTCAATTTTGTCTCGTATTTATAACTTCTCGAAGACGCCAACTCCACTTGCATGTGTCTACGCCGGGGCCGAAACCGGTCCTTCTCTTGCGACGTAACGAATGACGTATCGCCCCTGATCGTAGTCAACTGAACGTGGGATGTCGATGGATCCTGAATATGTGTGCTAGTACCTTTACGTAGCTGTTTCACGGTGCTGATCTTGTGTGCATGTCACTGGCTACTGGAAAATGCTGTGAAACGAATGTTAATCGTTGAGCCTCGGTTGAAGGGTGGCGTGGGTGGCGTGGCCATTCATCTGGAATACGAGGTCGGCAAGTCGTACAATGGTGCGGGCTGCCATTCTTGGCATTTATCGAATAGGAAAGTTATTTAATATTTCATAAAATCCGGGTTTGAGTTGTGTTTAGTAGAGCCTCCCTTTTCATTCTTAAGATCCTCGCGGCGGTCGAACTCCCAGGAAGCCTTCGCTTTACGAACTGTCTTTGAATCACCCGGGATCATCCATGGCGACCTAGAGCTATTCTTAATAAATATGCCATCTGACAAGCATTTGATCGCCGTTTCAGGGTCCCAGTTTACAATGATCCTTTCCCTTGACTCAACCATCTTGTGCTCCACAAGAGGCTCCCTTGCTCGCCTCTTTTCTCCACTAACCATATGCACTCTAGTCTCTAAAGTGCATATGGTTAATATCACTTCCCTGGTCACCTAAGAACTTCTCATCTAGATATATCTAGTCCATAGCGTCAAATGCCCAGCCCTCTCTTCCGCCATAACTAGGCCAAAATCGACCTGTCTCCCAACTTTCTCGTATATATTCGGGAGATATCTAGGCTCTTGCGTGTTCAAATCAGCTTCAGTATGTCCCATAGCAGCCAGCCATGTCTTGGGACGCATTTCGTATGTGTTTTCCAGTCATCAATGCCGGAAACCCATATTTCTGCCAAGTCGAGGAGTAGTCACCAAAGCAGTTCGAGGGCAACTTGTGTCAGTACAGCTTATGCAAACTCCCAATCAATAAGAGTGGCGGTATCACCAGATTCGGTTAAAATAATATTCCCTGCCCTAAGATCGTCGCCCCATAGTCGAAAAGAATCCGACCAGATGGAGCTGGGATAAGGTTGAAGATGCCGACTTCGCCGATTGGACAGGCCAATTATTCCTCCGCAAACCCCAAAGTAGAGAGCAGACCTTGCTAAACTAACCTTCGGAATACTTAACGGGCTAGATACTTATTCCGGCAATCGTCGAGGGCGCGATATGCATTTTCGTTAATACGACATACCATTCATCTACAGTCCCATACATCATATATTTTAGGGGGTCAATTGCACGAGGAATGTTGGAGAACCTGACCATATCATTCATATTGTGGCAAAGAAGCCGACCAACACTTTTTGTGAGTCATCTTCATTTCAACAAGGAGCCCAATTCTGGAGAAATTAAGTCGAGAGAGTTGAAGAAGATGGCAAGCCATTTCCCCCCACATATCGTATAGTGTTATTTCTAAAATATTGGGATGCAGAACGTGGTAGCATTTGCATCGTTGTCGGGTGTCTTTAATCTAGACGACATGCTCCGCAATTTTTGACGTATTGAAGGAAAATAAAGTGATGAACGGGAGAATCTGGGCGGGGAATATGTACCTGTGTGTTCTTGGCAATGTAACTTGCCGTAGCAGCCTCGTGGACAACCTTGTCGTCTGAACACTGGACGAGGCTAGAAGAGAGAAACTGGACCATGACACCGCAGGAATGTCCGTCAAGGGACAAGATATCAAGAAAATCGAAACCTTCCATACTTAAGGGCTATGCTAGGATTGCTTTTCCCGCGAACTTTGCTCTACAATATTTACATCTTGCGACACGCAGTTCTGAGTCACATTTGTTTCTGGGCTTCGTCTTTTTATTCATTATTATTTCCCAAACAAAATTGCCACGTTCTTCTTGTCAGTCCTACATGACGGAGTGGTTGTTGGAAAATGAGGCCTTGATGGAATGTTGTGGTGGGCTAGTGACCTCAAAATGGTATAGGCAAATGGCCCTACAAGCTACCAAGTGTTAGCTTGGAATGCTAAAGACGACGGGTTGCGAATGGCGCGGCATAAGCATAGGAGGAGCATGGATTTAGTGTGGAAGGTGGACTTGGCGTAAGCAAAAACCTTTCTTTGCAAGGAAAAAAAAGGCAATAACCTTTATTGTCGGTCAATATGACGTTGAAGCTAACGAATGGAATATTGGCTCAGCTGGTCAACAGTCGGACATCCCCACTCGTCTTTTTGGTCACTCTTGTGAGAAAGTGAGCATGATCATTCACGAAGCGGTACTGCAAGAGGCCAGGAGTTCATGAAATATATGAGTATTATGTAAGTACTCTAACTAAGGGACAACGCATCTATTTGCGCATATCTACATTGAGGTATAATGCTAAAAAACCAATTTATCGCTTAAGCGACCCAGAACCAGACCTTCTCGAGGAAGTTTCTGGGCACAGGTGGCACATCAGAAGCCTCGAGCTCGTCCATCTCACGCTTGCCGGTGATAGCGTCGATGTTGGGGGTTCGGATGCAAAGAGGAGTGCGGAACCAGATCTTGTGGCCGAGGTAAAGGACCAAGAAGATGGGGAGGGTGATGTAGGCAGCGATGAAGCTCTGAGTGTTCCAGTTGTCACCAATGAACAGAGAGAAGCCATTGGTAAGAGTGAGGATGCTGACGATGAAGAGGACGACCCAAGTGGCATAGGGCTGGAAGCGGGTCTTGTAGGGGAGCGCCTCGAGGAGGTTGTTGAACTCCATGGCGCGGCGGAAGCGGAGGTAGGTAATCATGACGACAATCCAGGCAATGAAGCCGGAGATGGTAGAGATGTTAACGAACCAGTTGAAGACAGTGGCGCCGGAGTTGGAGACGTTGAGGAAGGCAAGAAGGCCAAAGGCCCAGGTGAAGAGGACAGCAACCCAAGGAACACCGTACTTGTTGGTGATGCGGAACCACCTGGGAGCCTGGTTGTTCAGGGCCATGGAGTAAAGGACTCGGCTTCCGGAGTAAAGGAAAGAGTTACCGGCAGACCAGGCAGAGGTGAGGACAGCGGCGTTGATAATGTGGTTGAGAGCGGGGATACCGACATTCTGGATGCCAATGACGAAGGGAGAAGCGCTGGCATCTGAGGCACCCAGCAGGTTGGGGTCGTCGGAGGGGACAAGGATGCCAATGATGAGGGAAGAGACACCATAGAAGACGGCAAGACGCCAGATGAAGCGACGAGCCGCCTTGGGAATGTTTCGTCGCGGGGCGACGGCCTCACCAGCGGAAATGGCGATCAGCTCTGGGGAAGTGATGAAGGCGAAACCGGCGCTAATGAAAGCGCTCCAGTAGGCGAGGAAGTGACCGGTAGAGCCCTTTGCGTTGAACTCAATGAAGGCTCCGGGAGTCTTCCAGTAGTGGAAACCTCGGATGTGGTCCTGGTTAGGGCCACCACCGAAGAAGATGACGATACCCAGAATGATGAGGCCGCAGATGGTGATAAGTTTGATGCTGGCGAACCAGAACTCGGCCTCTCCGAAGAAGGAGACGGCGACGACGTTGAGTAGAAGCATGACGACGAGGACAATGGCGATCCAGAGGGCAATGTTGACAGGAGGGTTCCAGTAGTCAATGATGATACCGGCCGCGACCGCTTCCGCTCCAACCAACATGGAGTATGCGTACCAGTAGTTCCAGCCGGCGGCGAAAGCCAAACTGGGATCGACGAAGCGGCCGACGAAGTAGGGGACGGTGATACCGCGCATGGGAAGGTAGGTGACCATTTCGGCGAGGATGTTCATGATGACGCAGACCATCAACATCATAGAGAGGTAGGCCATAAAGAGGGGAGCGGGACCGGTTCGGGCGAGGATGGAACCAGATCCGATGAAGAGACCAGTTCCAATAGCACCGCCTGTTGGAAAGAAGTCAGTAATTGTCCGTGTTCGACATTGCGAGAAGTGAAGATCGTACCGAGAGCCAAGAACTGGATGTGTCGGCTCTTGAGACCTCGCTCAAGCTGGTCGTGAGAGTCGGCGAGGTTGTACTCGGCCACCTGGCCTTGGTGGCTGCCCTCCTGGTTGAGGTCGAAGCCATTGCCGCCATCGTTGTAAGCTTCCTTCTCAGCCATGGTGAGGTCGTGTATTGGAGAATCTCTGAAAAGGATCGTCCAAGTTGAAAGGAGAGGATTTGGCGTGACCGGAGAGAAAAGTCGAGTTGAGATGGGGGATGGGGGAATATTTATCTTCGGCTTAAGGTTTGGGGTGTCGCCACGAGTCGGTCGAAACTAAGGCGGAGACGGAGAAGCCCGAATTGGGGTAAGGCGGGGAAGACCTGGGGGAAGGGCCCGGTCTCTTTGTCGGAGTCGATACCAGCAAGCCTACTCGTCGGTAGGTATGTGCTTGTCGTGGGAATGACAATTCTGTTACATAAGAGAAGGCGGGGAGAGCCAGGGTGCTGATAGATGAAGTGCTCCGTCGCTAATGGTGGGAGACGGGAGAGCTGGATGAGAGACTAGGACTGCGGGAACCAACAGAGATGCAACGAGGACGCGGCAACGCCTTCTTATTCCACGAGTGATTCAATGCGGGTTCCAGCAATGGTTGTCCGCTTCACACGCATATCAATGATAGAGATACCGGCCACGAATAAACGAGCCAGGAGTCCAGGACCGGCGGGGCTGATAACGATGGTGGTGATGGATGGTCCATTCTCCCCCATCCCATACGATGCCAAGGGCAGTCTAGCCAGAGCCATGGAAGTGGGATTCCTTGTGGGAAGGGATCATGCCCGGCCCAGGAATGGCAACGTTCTGCTCCCCGGGAACTGTGGGGACCAGGGAGCGAGGTGCAACCGTTCCATCGATCGCAGTGAATTATGGGTCGCTGCCATGGGAAGCGATGCGCCCAATTGCTTGGTGATGGGAATGACAACTGACATTGGCCTTGGGCTCGTGTGATTTGTCTGCTTATGGAGAGGCCTCGCGACTGGGTCCAGGCTCAGTGCCAAGCGTCGCGGCCTCGCGCAGAGTTCGACGACGACATGGAACTTCCGGCACCGGCGGGCGCAAAACGGGAGCCATTTGCCAGATACGTTTGTAATCATGAGGGTTTCGTGCCATTCTACGAGGCTGTCTCGAAAGCGGCCCGCAGCAGCCTCCGGCCGGTGAGTCCGTCGCTGGTCCGGGCGTGCTTAGACCGCGCATCGTCCATCGGGCCCGGGGGGTATGAGGGGCGAAGGGTCCCTGACAGTTGGAGAAGGCCGACAGAAGCCGGCGGAGTCGACGTGTCTGCATGCCAAAGTGGCTGGCCCAAGGCGCTGCCGGCGCACTCTGGCATTGCAAAGGGGACGATGAAGGTCGGCTTACGGCGGGAAGAGGACGGGGACTTCACCTGGCGCTAGGCCGCTAGACCAGGATGCCGACAAGGAAGAGAAGTCTTGTGGGGCGCGATGGTGGGGAACGCTGGGCCTGAAGCGGTAGCGTTCGAGAAGCGCTCAGGGCACTCGGCCGCTTGATAAGGGTGGATTGGGTGGACGCAGTGGACGCATGGCAGTGTATTCGCCGAAGGCGTCCCTAAGGGCGTGATTGATCCTCTCAAGGTGAGAGAGTCTCCGTTCCGAGCTCCCATTGACAGGGAGGCGACGGCTCTGTGACAGAGCGCAATGATTCACAGAGCGGAGCCATTGATCCTGGACCTTGAATGAGCGCATTTGTTGGTTTCCCACTTCAAACCGCGATGCGATTCGCATCCATCGGTAGCCGCGATAGAGCTGGCACCTGTGGTTGGCCTTGACAGGTTCCGGCGTGCCAAGATTGCACGGAGGGATCCCCGACAGCGTCGTCACGCCACATGGGGAAAATTCTTTCACTTTCAGCGCGGAAAGAATTTGCGGTTCCGTCGTTGTAAGGCGCAAGTGACATGAGTGGTGGCGAGGGCGTGAAAAGTGTGTTGGAGTGACGAGTTGGAGATTTGGAGCTAGCCCGCTTCCATCGCATGGCTTTTTGGAGATCTGACGACAACACTACCAGCCAGCTTATACTGTACGTAATTGTTGCCCTTTGGCGCCTCGCGCCCTATGCCCATTTGCTCAAAGGGCGCGACACGGCCATGACAAAGGGCGATATGTCACGGCTTGGCGCACGTGGCCGAGGCCATGCAAGGTTCTCCAGCTGTCTGCATTCTCTGCTCTGTCTCCAGTGAGGGTCCCATCCGTCTGCCCGTTCCAGCACGGTCGTCTCCGTCGCAGCGGTTCTGGGTAGCCGAGGCAGCTCCATCTAAAGCCAGATGCAAGATGCATTTTACCATCGCCATCTCACCGCTCCACGTTTCCAGGATTTGCCGCATGGACGCGTTCGTCGTTCCGGGCACTGGCCGTTGACTTGCCTCCCGGTGGCCGGGCAGTTGTGCGAAAAACAACATTCCGTCATCGCTAGGCGCTACGCCGTGGTAACGCTGCCGTACCATCAGCGGCCACCACACGACGGCCACCGCAACCACGGACTCCCGCCTCCGCCACCACACGCCTACGACTTCGGCCGCGGTCGGCTTTGGACGCGCCCCCAATGAGCCTCATCAGCTCCGTGTTTCCATTCTAGCTTCCTTGTGCCTTCTAGTCTCTCGGCTCAGCAAGGCCCAACTCGGCCTGCGTTAGCTTGGGACTAACGACGCCCAGAAGGCGTTTCTTCTCCACCGCAGACTGTTCATGGCCAATGCCAAGTAACCCGTCCGTGATTCTCACCTCCGTTCGTGACCGCGCATGCAAGCGTATGTCTTGGCTCTCCTCGTGTTCCTGTACCGGCCTGTGACTCTCATCTCATTGAGCCGCGCACCGCGGTTGAACCTTGGGCGGTTTTATCCCCTACTAGCTCTTAGGTCGTCACCTCACGCGCCCTTTGCGCAACACTTGCAGAAATGGTACTACCCGTTGGTTCCGAGCCCATCTTTTACCACCATCTAACTGCACTCAATGGTTGCCTACCTAGGCAGGTTAACATGCACTTTGCTTGGCTTATCAACGCGCATGCATGGGTGCTGAGAAGCTGGACAATGTGGAGCTCAACCCATGACCACTGCACCGCAACCTCACACCATGCAACAGATGAATCTCCTTCGAAACAGACCAAACAAAAAGCTAGTCATCCCTCCGTCGGTCACCTCGCTTGCGCCGATTTCTTGTTTTCCGTTCCGCATGTCTTGGCGCGTCCTCTGAACGATTTCAACCGCTTCTCGTGTAGTCACTCGTCGTCCGGCTTCCGCCACGTTCCGCTATGATCATCTGGTGCTGGTGCGTGGATCTAGATACAGGTGGCCTCATCTGAACCCACAGCCCCATCAGGGCCCGTATTATGTATTGCTTCTGATCCCGACTCTGGGGACGTACGCACTGTTGCTTGCTTCTGACCTCTCTCGTGAGGTCTTGGTATCTGGGGAAAGATTCTATTACCTAACATCAACATCTCGCTCCGCATAATAGGCTCCCTTGGTCCGATATGGTCTGTTGAAGGCCTGGACCTGGTCGGCGAGCTCAGCTGCCCACTCCTGCCTTCCCCAGGCTCCAAAGTCTTGGCTTGAACCATAACTGGGATGTAGGCCGCCTGGCGGTTTGCCTCGTCTGCCGCCCATAAAATCTCTCCGTCTTCAGCTGGCGCACGACCTGTAATACCACAACCCGTAACCGATGAGCGTGTTTCCAAATCACACATCCATAATTCGTATGCTCCACGCGGTACGCGTCCATGAAAGGGCTAAAGGCGGTTTACGAGATGCCTGAGCGCGGTGCTGACTGCGAGGGTGGCACAATAAGGTATCCACATCTGCTCTTGGCAAACATCTCGTGCCAGACAGGCGTAATATTAACACGCGTAGAATGAATGTACAGTAATGTTCCCGTGATCCTGCATTCCTCTAAGGCAGGGAAGTCCCAGCGTACATTCGGCCGTGCCCACTCTTACAAACTACGGAAATTGGGGCGCAAAAGCCAAGACCGCACCACATCAATTAACCGGCTTGGCTTTTGGGATCCTCTTCCATATCCTCGTCTGTATCCTCGTCTGCATCCTCGTCTGAAAAAATCCTCGTTCCAGTGCAACCTGATAGTCATGTCCGTATGAGGCGCTCATCAGGCGGTTACGGCATTTTCTCAGCGACGTCAAATTTTACTATCAGAGACAAAACGCCACAACCGCAAGCTTGCATTCCTCTAGCACCCACCGACCCGGCTACCCACGGCTTCGCAGATCTTGAGGGCCCTATCTAATTTTCCGAGCCGTGCCACACGACTGATAGCATCGAAAAAGCTTTCTGTGCCGCGTCTTGTCCCAGTCTGTTTCTTCGCCTGACCAGGTCCCGGGGTCTCCGGCAAGGGTTTCAAATTCCTGGGGGCCGCCCGGGCGTTATCCCTGTTTAGGGAGTTACCTGGCAACGTGCGCCCCTGGAGTGTGGTTGATCCAACATTGGGTTTAGGCCATGGTAGATTGGTGGCACAGGGCAGGATGGCCCTGTCGTTTGTGCATTCATGGAATGAGTGCAGATCTTCCATCTCAGCCCGCATAGCACACGGGCCGGGCGGTTAGTATTGATGCTTCGCTTTCTGCGCTCTGTCCGCTCCTAACCGACACTTACTATTTTGAAAGTACTACCCCATGGAAAGAAGAACGGCTAATGTCGATGGTGGCATTGGCAATCCCATTGAACCCCCACGTCCTCAATCTGTGATCAAACTAACTATCTACACCAGACCACGCGCGAGCCCGCTTTTCGTACAAAAACCTTCCGACTTCCATCTTCGTTTACTACGGCAGCCAGGACCATCCGGTCACGTACCCTCGTGTTGCGCCCGCAACCAGTTTCAAACCGGGGTTTCGCGTGCCTTTTCCGATGTCGGCACCATTCGCTCGGCGCCTATTTCTCGGGAATCGGCAACAGGGCTGCTATAATGCTCCCCTCACGGACTCTCCGGGTATTGCACAGTCACCTCACTGCTAGGGTCGAGATGACGTCGAGGTTCCTGTGCAGCGTTCAGGTATTTCTTGGCTATGTGTGCAAAACGGGCGCAAGAGTCTTGGCATTGCTTGATATGTTGGAAGTTCATCGCCAAGGCCAGATCACCGAATGATTGAAAGCAGCCAAGACTTTGATGGAAGGTGCTTATCTCAAGTACTCCCAGTGGCTACTCTCGGCATTACAGGTGTGGATGATAATGGCGAGAATGATCGGCATGTTAATCCTAGCATTCAGCTATATCTTCTTGCAAGGTTGAAGCAGTCTCGCCGAAACCTTCGTCGGTGTCTCCGACTAGAAGACTTGTCGGGATAAGCCTCCCATTGAAGTTGCTTCAGCTCTACACCGAATGGTATACAAGCCTTTAATCATCAGCTCACGTATCAACAAAAAGCAATGACGTTGCGCCAGATGAGCGATAGACCTGGACCTGCAACTTTTCTCATTTCGCAACTGATCGGGCTGCCCCTCTTTCCATTACTCTATCGTAGCTTCATCATAGAGATACTTTAGGTGACACTTGTAACATGTGGAAGACTGATCAAACTCTTGGCAAACCAAGCGGAGATAACCTTTGGCCTCTCAGATATTAGTTCAATATCCAGTATTTACTCTTGCCCACTGTTGGAGTATACTGATTGCGGAATCATTGACTATCCCCCTATCTTTGAAGAAAATGCACGTAAAATCTTTGTCCAATTGTACCTAGTGGATACCCTAGAATCATGCCCGCCTCTGTTAATCCCAAATTTCGGCTTACCCATCAGATGGCAGACCTGCTTTCACTTGTAATTCTTTCAAGCGAGATTAGAGTATTGTACGTCTCTTAGATCAAAGTCTCGACAAGGAGTTCAACGTACTGTTTATCGTGCCCAGTTGAATGAAGGGATCTACGTCAAGTTGATCTTGGCCTCTATATCACTGCGAAATTGAATATTAAACCACTTCCGGTACCTTCAAGCGAAAGCGAGTTTTGGCTAAATTTGTTTGTGAGACTTGCCATAATGTTGGTACATGAACCCGAAGGTTGTTTTTGGCCAGGCAAAATGTAAATCTTTAATTTACAGCCTCAACTTGCATTCACAGTCGTTCGTGAGCACCAGAATACAAAACTTGACCTTCAAGATGCAGAATAAAAACAAAGTCCTTCAGATTATCTAGTGAGATTTAAATATGGAATTTCACGATAGCAATCCTTATCTTGAACCTGGCCGCAAAAGGCAGCTGTGAATCGTGTTAGCGGGAAGGATACAGGGTAGCCTGCACCCCTACCTCCTGGGTTTCTAGACTAACCTCAACTCGACCTGGCTTCTTAGGGCTGAATTGTTCACGAAGGAATCTTGTGAATAGGGCCGTAAGACGTGGTTTCATTGGATAGCTCTGGCTTGTAACTTCGAGATTTCTTTACAAAGGTAGTTGGCGTGGATATTTAACGTGTTCCCTTGCCTCGGGGAGCACCTAACCGACACCATTTCTCCTGACTAAACAACAATAATTATTGGGTAATTGATTGTAAAGTTAACACTATTCAAGAAAAATTGCTTTCCACCACCAAGAGCTGATCATTCTACTCCCTGATTACCTACCTAAGGTAGTAGGCAGGCCTTCACCAACTACCGACGCACCACCCCGCTATGGTGTACATCCGACCTGGCTCCATATTTGACAGCCCCACCAAAGGAGCCCCGCCATGACACGTGAGAAGATAATTGATCGGCAGGTTGTCAAGGCAAGAAAACATGGTAAATTTGATGAGTATTTGAGATGGAGTCACACGGGCATAAGAATAGGAACCCTTGATTGCGCTAAATCTCGTTGACAGCGGGTCGGTGACCAAGAGCGCGATTTCATGACGCGGAGTAAGGTTATCCCGCATCCGGAAATCCATCCGCCCATTTTGAATGAGTTATGACTACCCCGCCAAAATGATAAAAAAATATCACCCCGCCGCATCATCGAGACCGAAGTCAAAGCGCATTCTGCTTTGAAGACGCGCAGCGCAACAATTTTCACCATGCACCAGGTTCTGGTCGGCGAGTCGTGCTTCACGGCTTCGGAGTTGCAGAAGCTCGTGCAGCGCATCAACGATCAGAGCTCTGTCAAGGTCGCCAAGCTCTCCGGATCATGGCAGTACTATGTCGATCTTGAGACCGAGGACCCGGTCGTTCTCACCAAGGTCAAGCAAATTCTCCAGGCCATTGACCAGCCCGCGACCGCTACTTCGACCGGAACCGACGGAAAGAGTGTCGAAATATTCATCTCCCCTCGAAACCAGTCGCCATGGAGCTCCAAGGCCTCCAGCATTGCCCTCGTTTGCGGTCTTAAGACCGTGAACCGTATCGAACGAGGCCGAGTCGTCAAGGTCGAATTCGAGGAGGAATACAAGGGAGAGCAGGACCTGTCATTCAAAGATGTCATCTACGACCGTATGACCGAATTCTTCAGCACCTCGCCTCCCGTTCTCGACGACATGTTCGCTCACGGAACCCGAAACCCCTTGGTTGTCATCGATATCTTTTCCGATGAACGTGGTCCTCTGGCTGCTCTCGAGGATCACAACAAGAAGACTGGACTTGGACTTGATAAACCAAACCTGGAATACCTGGTCAAGCAGTACACTGCCCTCGGACGATCGCCCGTATGAGCCCTTTTTTTCAACCCCACATATCAATGACTAACACAGTGTGGTGCAGAACGATGTCGAACTTTTCATGTTTGCTCAGGTCAACTCGGAGCACTGCAGACATCACGTTTTCAATGCGTCCTGGACCATTGATGGCGAGAGCCAGCCGAACAGTCTCTTTGGCATGATCAAGAACACTCACAAGAAGAACCCCGAATACGTCATCAGCGCCTACTCTGACAACGCAGCTGTGTAAGCATTGTCCCTTTTTCATGGAACTTTTTCTCCGAAGCTTTTTTATGGAAATTGTCTATGCTGTGATCAACACCGCATTTGTTTGATATTTATTAACGTCTGTTTCGATAGTATGTCTGGTGACGAGGGCAACTTCTGGGCGCCTGACTACTCCACCGGCAGCTGGAAGCTCACCAAGGAAGTTGTTCAGCCTCTGATTAAGGTTGAGACCCACAACCACCCCACCGCCATTTCTCCCTTTCCCGGTGCTGCCACTGGCAGTGGAGGTGAGATCCGTGATGAAGGTGCTGTCGGAAGAGGCTCTACGCCTAAGGCTGGTCTCTGCGGTTTCTGGGTTTCGGACCTTTTGATTCCCGGCCACAAACAACCCTGGGAGGTTGACATCGGACGACCTGCCCACTATGCTTCCAGTCTCGACATTATGCTCGAGGCCCCCATTGGTTCCGCGCGATTCAACAACGAGTTTGGTCGTCCTGCCCTGACTGGAACTTTCAGAACTCTTCTCACCAATGAGGCTGAATCTGAGGCCCCTGAGTACCGAGGTTACCACAAGCCCATTATGGTCAGTTAACACCATAACCTACTACACTGGTGTTTCATCTCTCGAAGATGACTCTACCAGTGTCTCTCATGACTTCATTTGGAGAAACTGTTGCTGACTTGAAACTCACAGATTGCTGGTGGTATCGGCAGTGTTCGACCTCAACATGCCCTCAAGGAGGAGGCTCATGTTGAAGATGGTGCCCATGTAAGACCCCATTTCTTTTCAATTGTTTCAGGAGCAGAATTTGGAACTATTGAGGAGCCATCAAACTTCTTTTTCTTAAAATTTGGGTTGAGAATGCGACTGACTTAACTTCTCAAGGTTATTGTTCTTGGAGGTCCTGCTATGTTGATTGGACTTGGTTAGTATCCCTCCTTTGCGAATGATTTGAACGAGAAACAACTAACCGACATCATAGGTGGTGGTGCGGCCTCATCAAACCAGGGCAGTGAAGCCACTGCAGATCTCGACTTCGACAGTGTCCAGCGTGGAAACCCTGAGCAGGAGCGACGTGCTCAGATGGTCATCAACACCTGTGTTGCCCTTGGCCCCGAGAGCCCTATCGCTTTCATCCACGATGTCGGTGCTGGTGGTCTTTCCAACGCTCTTCCTGGTTAGTAAATTACGATGTGACAACACAAATAAGAACACGATCAGTACTAACAATTTGCAGAGCTTGTGAAGGATGCTGGATTTGGTGGCAATTTTGAGCTTCGACAGGTCGAAAGCGCCGACAACTCTATGTCCCCTCTTCAGGTATGTTCAAGCTAAATAATCTTTGCCAACCACATTAACTAATGATTTTCTGTTTGATAGATTTGGTGCAACGAAGCCCAGGAGCGATACGGTACGTGCTTTACTTCAATGCGTGATTTTCGCTAGTTCATGACTGACTTCAGAATCTTAGTTCTCCTTGTTAACCGCGATGGCCTTAACCGCTTCACCAACATCTGCCGACGAGAGCGTTGCGGATTCTCCGTCGTTGGAACTGCTGTTGCCCATGCCGAAAACGGCACTGCCAAGCTTGTTCTGACAGATCGCGAGCCGACAGCTGAACCCGCCATCGATCCTATCAACCTCCCCATGGAGGTTCTCTTCCCCCCTGGACGAAAAATCTCCAAGGATGTGCAGAGGGTCCAGAAAACCCTGCGTCCCTTCGATGCGGTCAAGAGCATGACAGAGCAGTGCGGTTCATCTGATCTTGGCCAGATGGTCACCAAGGCTACGGAGCTCGTCTTCAAACTACCCTCCGTTGGATCCAAGAGCTTCTTGATCACCATTGGTGATCGTTCTGTTGGCGGTTTGTCGGTTCGAGATCAACTTGTTGGTCCCTGGCAGACTCCCGTTGCTGATGTCGCCGTTACCTTGACTAGCTTCGGCATTGATGAGAAGACTCGTCGAGGTGAAGCCATGGCCATGTAAGCAACCTCTAGCATCTTTGACATAACCAAACTATTTACTTACAGCGTTTTTAGGGGAGAGAAGCCTACTCTTGCTTTGGTCTCTGCTGCTGCCTCCGCCAGAATGGCTGTTGCTGAGAGTTTGATGAACCTTGGCGCTGCTGACATCAAGCCCGGCCCTGTCAACGGAGACTTGAAGCGTGTCAAGCTCTCCGCCAACTGGATGGCTGCGGTTGGCCACCCTGGCGAGGGCGCTGCCCTGTACGAAGCTGTCCAAGCTATCGGAATGGAACTTTGCCCTCAGCTGGGTATTTCCATCCCAGTTGGCAAGGATTCACTGTCCATGAAGGCCTCCTGGAAGGATAAGGAGACATCTGAGTCCAAGACAGTTACTGCTCCGGTTTCTCTGGTCATCTCGGCCTTCACTCTGGTTGAGGATGTTCGAAGCACTTGGACGCCCCAGCTCCGCCGTGTTGAGGAAGTTGGCGACAGCCTGCTCATCTTCGTTGATCTTGCCCAAGGTTTTAAGGCTATGGGCGGCTCTGCCTTGGCTCAGTGCCTCGGCCAAATCGGAAACGAGGTCCCTGACGTTCGTGATGTTGAGCTAATTCGCGACTTCTTCGATGCTATGTGGCAATTGCACCAGGTACGTTTCCTTCAGCAATGTTGAGTGACTGACTGCTGACATGTTATTAGGAGAACATTGTTCTTGCCTACCACGATCGCTCGGACGGAGGTCTACTTACCACTGTTGCTGAGATGATGTTCGCTGGTCGATGCGGTGCTGAAATCACTATTGATGACCTTGCCAAAACCGACGCCGATGTTCTCGACGCTCTCTTCAACGAAGAGCTCGGTGCCGTATTCCAGATCCGACGAAGCGACTTGACCAAGTTCAAGCGTTGCTTCGCTACCTGCGGTCCTCCTCCTGGCTTGATCAAGACTATTGGTTACGTTCGACCTACATCTAAGCAGTCTCTTGTTGTCAAGTACAAGGCCAAGGCCGTCGTTGACCTGGAGCGAACTCAGATCCAGCAATGGTGGTCGAGCACGTCCTACGAGATGCAGAAGCTCCGTGATGACCCCGCCTGTGCCCAGTCGGAATTCGATTCTATCAAGGACTCCAAGGACCCCGGTCTTTTCTTCAAGCTGAAGTTTGACCCTGCGGATGTCAGCCTACCGACCATGACTAACCTCAAGAGCCTGGTTTACAAACCCAGAGGTAAGTTCATTTCGACAATTTGGTCGAGTGATGTTGCTAACGAGAATTTCTACAGTCGCTATTTTGCGAGAGCAGGGTGTGAATGGTTACGCCGAGATGGCCTTTGCTTTCCGAGCCGCGGGCTTCGATGCTGTCGATGTCCACATGTCTGACATTTTGGACGGCTTCTCACTTGATGGGTTCCGTGGTCTGGCTGCTTGTGGTGGTTTCTCATATGGGTAAGAATCGAGACGTTGTATCCCAGACGAGTGGCAGTGCTGACAATTGTGCTACAGTGACGTCCTAGGTGCTGGTAATGGATGGGCTCAATCCATTCTCATGCATGACGGCGCGCGCAAGACCTTTGAGACCTTCTTCCAGCGACCCGACACCTTCTCGTTTGGTGTCTGCAACGGTTGCCAGATGCTTACCCGACGTACGTCAAATCCCGAGCTCTCTGTTTGTTAATGAATGATTACTAACTGTGATTGTTATAGTCAAGGAGTTGATTCCTGGAGCTGAGGCCTGGCCCACCTTTGGTACGTTTTATTTCGAGCATTTTAATCCGCTGGTAATCAATTACTGACCCTGTTACAGTCGAGAACGCGAGCTCGCAGTTTGAGGGCAGACTTTCTATGGTTACAATTGAAGATAAATCGGACAACTCAGTGTTCTTCTCCGGCATGGCTGGCTCTTCGCTCCCCATTGTCGTGTCCCACGGCGAAGGTCGAGCCGAGTTTGCTGCCGCGGGTGACCTGCCTTCACTCAACGGCAACGGACTCATTCCCCTCCGTTACATTGACAACTATGGACACGTCACGGAGCAGTACCCCTCCAACCCCAACGGCAGCCCTCAGGGTATTGCTGGTGTGAAGAGCCGGGATGGCCGTGTTGTGGCTATGATGCCTCACCCGGAGCGAACCATCATGGCTGATGTGGGATCTTGGAAGCCTGAGGGTCAGCTCGCTCAGTGGGGCCAATATGGACCTTGGTTCCAGCTGTTCCTGAATGCGCGCAAGTGGGTTGGTTAGGTAAGTTGACAGAATAGGTTGGTTCATTGATAGGTGTTTGGGATATATGGATGATTTATGGTTATGGATGGATGGATGAAAGAAAGAAAAAACATTTCAATGATGCGTTTGTAGATGAGGGTTTACATATAGAAATTGCAATAAGTTACAATTTGCATACACGACTGGGTGATGAGTGTGGCGAAGTAGAGGCGATCACAGCAGTGATATGTTTGATCTGAGAACCGTGGGAAGCCACGCGTGGAAATCATGATCACAAGTCAGGAACCGAAGCAAGAAACCAGAAAATTTGAGTCGCCAGGTCTCATGGCAAAAGTTTATGAATCTAGTAGGTAGATGCCAAGATTGATAAATAGCTTACCCTCATCAGTGACGAAGCGCCACGAAGCTGTCGTCTTGAAGCAAATTTCCATCCCCCCTCTCTCTAGACTGTATTTTTCGGAACCTCTTCCTCTTATACGTCATGGTTGCTATCCAGTTGCTGACAAAAAAACAGCAGAATGCGATTAAAATGAGGCATATGGCGATAATAGGCCCAAGGATTGCAAACACAGTAAACCCATAAGAAGCAGACTGGAAAGCCTGGTTGGATTGCAATGTCTTTGTAGCTATACCAAGTTGCATTGCAGTCAGGACAATGGCGATATACACAGTAGCCGAGGCCAGCCATGTAAAATTGTCCTGAAAGAAGACTCCATATTTATTCCAATTCGAGGCATAACCTCGTAAGAATTGATGGGTCTTGAATTTGTGTATGATACTCAGTCGGCTTAATCG
This sequence comes from Cylindrodendrum hubeiense, assembly GCA_014621425.1. NCBI lineage: Eukaryota > Fungi > Ascomycota > Sordariomycetes > Hypocreales > Nectriaceae > Cylindrodendrum > Cylindrodendrum hubeiense. The sequence continues at coordinate 16,373 of JAANBB010000196.1, read as the reverse complement.
TAGCTCACCATAGAAGAACCGGGAGTCAATATCCGAGTAGATATGCTCCGTATCTAGTTCCTGCACAAACTGTCTCCAAGAGGACCAGGTGATCTCCTTCGGAAGAAGGTACTTCTCTTGAGCAATCGCGAGGTCGCTCTCGTAGCGAATCAAGGCAACATAAGAGAAGAGGAATCCCATTGCGCACTTCCAGAGTCTTCTCTCAACACATTCTTGAGTCATAGTGCATGTGCAATGGGGCCGGCAATGGAGATAGAGACTCCAGAAACTCGGCTCCAACAGAAAGCTTGGGATTGGTTTGAGGAATATCCGGCCTGTTGACCAGACGAGATGCATGTCCATATTCTCTATGACCATGATATTCCGGTCAATGAGGATCTGATAGTGGAGTGGGCGAGGCGGCATGGGTCGACCTGCGATCCATAGCCATGTGGCAAGCTCTTTAAGTCTCCCTATGTCGAGTTCCTTCTTAATTTGGGCAGAGTTGTCGAGCGTGAAAGCTACCAGGTCGTCATCTTTGGTGCGATATGATGCGGGGAATAATGGCAGCAGCAGCTTCTCGTTGGACCGCAGGTCATCTGAGATCTCGTCGCGCCCCCGGAGGAGCCGAATGGAGAAAGGGTCCTGTATGGCAACATTAGAATATCTCGCAAGTTGGAACGTGGAAATATGGGTACCTTGGTGTCTCGTTCTATCATATCGTCACTTTGGAGAATTTCCGAGTTCTATGAATACTGAACGCCTTGTTGAAACTCTTTTCCTTCCGACTGTGATACGTGAATGGCGGCGATTTAGGGGTCGATTGTCGAGGAGGGTTGATTCGCAGTGCATTCCTAGTTAGGTCGCGTCCACGGGAATGGGAAACAGGGTTATATCTGGCGACCTTTCAAATGCGACCGTTTCAGTCTGCACCAAATATAGACTTAGAAAGGCGAAATTGCGTAAGGCCACCAATAAAAAGTTGTAGCAATACCCTGCTACCTACGAGCTGCAGTGACACGCAAGGTATTGGTTCTTTTGTAGCTGAAAACTAAACTGACCCGTAATTAGATGCCCATGTCAATTGGGAAGCGAAGGTTGGGTGGAATTGGGAATCTCCAGCGTGCCTATAGGCTAGGTTGCCATTCCCGAATATACATACTGCCAGGGGCTGGCGTGTCAAAAGTGTGTCGCTCTTGTCGTCACTCCACCATTGTCAAGCAGCTTAATTCAGGGAGTACAAAAAACAGAGACAGAAAAGGTCAAAGCCAGATAAATGACATACAAAGAGAATCAGGCTGAGGATAGTATAAGAGGGTGGTCAGAGATCGGCTGATGGGTGGGCTGTGGAAATTAAAAAGTTCCTTTCGCCGTATCACTGACCCATGTGAGGTACAAGGGCAGCCTCAAACCAAACAGAGCCGAGAAGCCGAATTTAATACACGCGTCTTTTACTATGATGATCAAGACCAACTGGTACGCTGCCTAATATCTCGCCCTCAGCCGCATAAGGCAAGAGATTGCCTTATGTGTCATTGCATGTGTTTGGCCCCCAACGTCAGCCCATGTTGGCACAGAAGCCTTGTGTTCCATGACTTAGAGCAGCCTGATCAGCATATTCTTTGGTGCCCTGACTTTTACACAGGTTACACTCGGACACATTTCAACCGCCCGCATTTAGGATTGAATGCAGCCGGACTTACGGCGACAATGCTCTACTAAAGACCGAGGCTATATGAGACTAAATGCTTACAAAAGTCGGTGTTGTCATATGCATTGCCCTGTCCAGACAACGGATTGTCGTATTAAGAATACTTGATATTTGTCACCCCAGGTTGGGTGGTTCAGTTTGATCAACAACACTCATACCTCACTCTGGGACAAGGACGAACGACATACCACCTTCTATTAGAGTCAAGGACTCTCCGAGTCCAATCCGAGCCAAGATGGCGATAAGCTACACGGGATTGAAAGTTCTGGTCCCCTCTCCCGATCAGTCCGGTCAAGCAGAAGAGGCAACAGAACGCGAAATCAACATCGAGTACGTATTGCTTTGCCTGGCAGAAGAAATAGACTGATGCGATTCTCAGTATAATTGCCGTTCCAGGCCTGGGAGCCGATCCAGCCAGGAGTTTCGGATCCAAAACTCCAGGAGGTTTCAACTGGCTTACGGACGAGAAAGATGGTATCCGCTACGATATACCAACTGCACGAGTGCTACTGTACCATTATGATTCCCGATGGATGGGTAAAGATGCGAAGCCACAGACGCTGCTCAACGTCGCCAATCTTCTTCTTGATAGCCTCGTCGAAACCAGAAAGGATTCAAAACGACCCCTTATATTCCTTGGGCACAGCATGGGTGGCCTTGTTGTGGCAAAGGCGTTGACACTCGCAGCTGCACGACCTGGAAACATTGAATACATGCGGATTTCGGAGTGCTTCGCTGGTGGCATATTCTTTGGTACCCCATTCAGAGGATCGTCAACTGTGGCCAAGGCTATGATTATGGCCACGTTGCTAGAGACAGTCAACATGGCCATACCGACTCAGATGTTGAAGTTTCTCGAGCCCGGCCACGACTCGCTTGACGAATTACGCAACGACTTTGTTGACTATGCATGCAATCGGCAAAAGGCCAAACTCATGTGTTTCTACGAGGAACAAGAGACGAACTTCATTAAGGAAAAGTTCCCCTACTGGGTGTGGAAAGGATTTAATGTCGGTCCCAAAGAGATGATCGTTACCGAAGCCTCGGCCAGACTCGATGGTGTCGATGCTTTGGGGCTCTCGTGCAACCATCGAGAGCTCAATCGCTTTGAAGGCATCAAAGATGATGATGGGCGTTATCGTTACGTGCGGCATCATCTCAAGAACATTGCCAAGAGCTCCCGTACACTTGTTAAGGCCCAACTCAAAGCGTCACGTCAGTCAGCCGTCGATGATAGCACATTTCAAGGACTGTACAAAAGCCTGAACGTGGTTGATATCCAGCGCAAGCGGCGAAACATTGAAAGTCTCGGCGGCGACTCGAACTGGATCTTGAAAGAGGATAAATTCCAGCAATGGTCCAAGAATGTGGACATGAGCCAGGCCCTCCAGTATCCCTATCTTTGGGTGTCTGGTTACGAGGGTTTGGGAAAATCCAAGGCAGCCGCTACTTCAATTGGAGAATTGGAGAAGCTGGAGGCCAACAACGAAATGACAGGCACAAACAACGTCATTGTGGCCTACTTCTTCTGCGACTCGACTCCAGACTGCAGCACAGCTGAAAGCGTACTTATGTCGTTAATATGGCAGCTCATAGTCAAGAGAAGGTCTCTTGCACAGTACGTCAAGACATTCGCTGCGCAAACCCCGACAAATACCAGGGGTGCCGGTCATGATGCAGAAGGGCAATTCAGATTTTCCAAGCTCTGGAAGGGTTTGACCGAGATGCTGCGAGATCCTTCAGTTCAAGAGGTCTACTTTGTTATAAACAACCTCCACCATCTCTCAGACGATCACCCTAGTACTGCCAAGTTCATGGAAGCCATCAATGCAATGATTACAGAGCCCAGCGTTGTCGAGGATCCTATCATGACAAAGGCAAGGTGGATGTTTCTTAGCCGAGACAACCCCAGCATTCGAGATGTTCTAGACGAAGGCAATGTGCCGGGAGCTCTGAGAATTGATATGAACGACACATCAAAGAGCAAACTTCGTCTCGACTATCTCCGATCCTTCACCCGTGAAAAGGTTCAGTCACTTGCTATTTCTAAGAACTACAGTCTGGCGTTACAGTACTTTGTTTTTAGCAGTCTCGAGAAAAAGGCCCAGAGTACTACGCTCTGGGTAGAAGTGGTCTGCCGTCTCCTAGAGGGACTCCCCGCCGACTTTATCGTCGTGAGAAAGACGCTAGAGTTGCTCCCTGACGATGTAGAGAAGCTAATTCACCGGACGTGGAGTGAGGTGCGTCTGAAATCAAAATACAACCCGGGCATTTACTGACCAGTACTAGGAACTGAATGCACACAGAGAGGATATTGAGATCACCAAGGAGATTCTTCGTACTCTGATCATATCGTATGAAGACCCAACCCTCGATGAGCTCTGTATGCTTGTTGGATTCAGAATGGGCATCGATTTCAACGACTCGGAAGATCAAACAACAAATATTCAAAAGCGGATCAAAGCATGTGGGCCGTTGGTCAAAATCTATGGTGCTGATAGTTTTGATGATGAACCTAGAGTATCCTTCATTCATGAGCTCGCCAGAGATGCTCTGCTGAAGCCGGGACTGAAAAGGCTAATTGGCCTGGCTGGGGAGGACGACGACAAAACTGAAGTCAAATGGCAACATGGCATCGTCGGCCTTAGGTGCTTCTCCTATGTACTTGAGCAGTTTGGGAGCACTGATAGCGATCTCATTATGTGGGAGGAACCAGAAACCACAGAAAAGAGCCACGATGAAGCTGAGATTGACGACCTATTTCCGGAGGTCGAAATCATACATGAGAATGACGACGACTACATCACGTATGCTCTGGAATATGGTCTCAAATACCCACTCAAATACTGGCTGAAACACGGGTACGAGGCGACATCCGACTTTTTTGAGACCCTCAACATTGAAAACGAGTTTTGGTCCCTCGAATCGCCGACTCGCAGGCGTTGGTGGGGTAGCTTCACTAAAATGGAAGACTTCGAAGAGCTCACGAATATGACGGCCCTGCATACCGCCGCGTTCTTTGGCCTGCTCCCGTTAGCTGACGCCCTTATGGCCAACGGGCATGAGGCAGAGATTCGCATTCTCGACTCATGGAACAGACAGCCTCTTCATTGGGCTGCAGCAGGTGGCTACACTAGAGTGCGAGAAACATTCTTGAAGACAGAGGTAGAGGCAGACATAAACAGCGATGGTGAAAAGAGTTATGTCAGAGTGTGCGAAAAGCTGTTGAAGGCAGGGGCAGATATCAACAATGGCCGCGAAACAAAGATGTTGACGCCACTTCACGTAGCTGCATCTTGTGGTCGGTTAGAAATTGTCAGATTTCTCATCGAATACGGCAGGCAGGAGAGCAAGGGTGTAGATATCAACGCCGTTGCGGATGGGATTGGAACCCCATTGGCACTGGCGATCTCACAACGACAGACCAAAGCAGCATCGTTGCTATTGGAATACGAGGCAAACACTACTTTGGCTGCAGATGATTCTGAGCCCCCAGTAGCTATCGCCGTCCTGGGGGGCCATGAAGACCTGGTCAAAAAGTTATTGCAAAAGGAGAAAGAACCGAATCTCACCTCTGTCAAATACGGCACAGCTCTCGCGGCAGCAGCATCAACCGGAAACGTCAACGTTTTCAATATGCTATTCGAACTCGATAAGGACCCGGATTCCTGCCAGCTTGCCCTGAAAGCAGCTGCGTCTAGTGGCTTCCCCGACGTTGTCGAAGTTATACTGGAAAGCTCCACGGAGTTGGAGTGCGACATGGCAATCGGAGAGGCTGCGAGATTTGGTCACGATCACATCGTCAAAACCCTCTGGAACCACCGTGGGGACAACGTGTTATCTGTTGAAGGAGTAGACAACGCTCTATACATGGCAACGGATGAGCAGCATGAGTCGACTGTTGACCTTCTCCTTGAGCAATGCGGGGCCAACGCCAATGCAGTCGGCGAGGCTTACGGGAACGCATTGACGGCGGCAGCTTCCGACGGTTCGATGGAAATCATGAAGACACTCATCAAGCATGGTGCAGACATCGACACGCCCGAAGGGTATCCTCTTCAAGCCGCTGCCCAAAACGGACATGCCGACATCGTTGAACTGCTGCTTAACCACGGCGCCAAAGTCAATGCGTTCAGTAGCCACATCAACTCCGGAACCGCCTTACAGGAAGCCTGTGTCGTCGGCGATGTGGACGTTGCACGGATCTTACTTAAACGAGATGCGAACCCTGACTTGGGTTCTGGAGACTTTACCAACCCCCTAACGGCAGCAACTAGCCAGGGGTACAGCGAGCTCGTGAAGTTGCTACTTGAAGCAGGGGCAAACCCCAACGTGTCTGGAGGGTCTGACGGAAGCACTCCGCTTATCAATGCGGCAATGGCTCTCCCGAGTGAGAGCCTAGACCTGCTGATTCGCCACAGAGCTGTGGTAGATCAAAAGGATCCGGATGGAGACACAGCTCTGATTATTTCGGCCCTAGTTGATGATCATGACTGCGTCAAACTTCTCCTTGACCGCGGCGCTGACACCAATTTGGGCGGGAAACACTATGGCAGTGCATTGCATGCCGCTGCATCGAATGGATCTACTGCCACATGCCAGTTGCTCTTAGAGCGAGGAGCAGACCCCAATATACATGGTGGGCCTTTCAATACGGTCCTTCAAGCAGCTGCCGCTTCAGGCAATCCGGATTGTCTGAAGGTAATTCTCGACCAAGATGATGAAATCGATATTGACACCCAAGGAGGCGACCACTCAACCGCGGTGCACGCCGCTGCAGTGCAAAATAACGACGTCAGCCTTCGGCAGCTGCTTGCACGAGAGCCAGATTTAAATATCTTTCCGCCGCCAAGAGGGCCTGGCGGGAAAATAGGCACTCCGCTTCAGGCAGCTGCCTTTGCTGGATGCAACAGAAACGCCCGCTTGCTGCTTGAAGCCGGGGCTGACCCCAACGTTGTCTCTGGCAAGCACGGTACCGCGTTGCAGGCAGCCGCGCTCAAATGCGATCTTGAGTTGTGCGAGGCACTATTGGAAAAGGGAGCCCGGGTTGATGGCTGGCACGGGAAATACGGATCTCCCCTTGTGGCATGTGTTGCTCGTGGGGATGATGAGGCTGACGAAGATCGGCACGGCGTGCTCAATTTGCTTCTTCAACAGGAAGGTATTCAGCCCCAGGCATACAGAGCAGCGCTAGAAATGGCACTCAAGCTTCAGCGGAAGGAGGATTTCAAACTGATCTTAACATCCATGACGGCCAAAGCCAAGGCGGCCAAGGGTGCTAAAAGTCAAAAGTTTCCCAATATCAAGCAAATGCTTGTGCGTTTCAAGAAGATCCAGCACAATTGCGGTATTAATAGCCACGATGACGAAAATAGCGACTTTGGCGAAGATGTGATCTATCAGTATCAGGACATTTACTCTGAGGATGAGGAGGAGTACGAGGACTCAGAAATTGATGAGGAGTCTAAGTCAACAGCCCCGACATCGCTTGCAGATACTATTCGGGCTGCTGCAGGCACACAGCGTGACAAAAACGAGGAGCCAGACACCACCAGGAGTCTACAGCGCAGTGCCACCTCCAGATCCATAGGCGCCGAACCAAGTGGAGACACTGCGCCAACGTCGCCTTATGATGATAGCTATAATCAGAACCGAGGGCAAAGCTTTACTGGGGACAGGGACAATGACAAACAACAAAATCCAGAAGAATTACCCTCTGAGAGCATGGGAGTGAGCGAAGAGGAGACAAAAATTGAAGATGGGGATCAGGTGGAGGGTATGGGGCAAGAAGACAACCCCAGCGCAGAAGATGGTGAAACTGCAGAATACAATGACGGAGCAGAAGAAGGTGGTGACGCAGAAGACGACGTTACTGTGGGAGACAGCGGTAACGCGGGAGATGGCGAAAATGAAGAGGGCGGCGAGAGTGCAGAGTACGATAATAGTGGAGAATATGGTAATGACGGAGATGACAGTTGGGGAGAACGCCGTAAGAATGGAGAAGAAGATGAGGAATAATGGGGCAATGTTCATATGTCAAACTTCAAGTATTAATCTTGGGGTTCAGGATACCTTTCGGCTTACTTTAATCTGTAGTTAGGCATGCAACGTATCTTGATAAAAGAATGATAGTGTTAGTAGCCAGCGATGTGCCTGTCTGTCTATCACAAAGAATTTTCTGCCTCCTTCCCCAACAGGGAATTTCATACTTTTAGTCGCTGTGTATAGATGGGTAGCTGTTTTCCATATTGGGTAAAGTCCTTATTCTTATATAAAATGATAGGAAGCCCCAGAAACCGAATACGGAACAGCTCTATAACGAGGCTAGCCCGAGGCAATAATGTGAGGCAAAGTGCAGAAATCAACCAGAGTGCAACAAAGACATGGGTGCCAACGGGCGTCAGAAATTTCACATTACGATGCTGGGAAAGAGGGGTAGTTTCTCATTACTGGGGAAATCCAGATCTCTCATTCTCAAGATATCAAAAAGTCACTTTCGGTATTGGTTTCGGATTCTTTGCTGCTCCTGCATTTACTCTCGAGTAGCAAACGAGAAAAGATTGGCAAGCCACGAAACAGTGGTGTTTGGACATGAGAGAAGATGTCTACCTGCAGTTCTTTTTCTAGTAGTGATGATGACTCAAGCGATGATGACGGGTTTCCCATCACCCTCAGCTCCCGCTTTTCCAACCTTTCTATCGGCCCGTTTTCTAGCATTTCGATCGGGAACTCCTTCTTCACTAGCCCCGACAATGATGGAGATACAGAATCCGACGATATCGGAAATGATCAATCCGATAATGATGAAGACGGGGGATAGCATGGTGACTTTCTCGATGAAACGGAGGCACAGCTGCACGAGATTGATGAACTTATCACTGGTACGAATGGTCAATATTCAACACAAGTTGAGCCTGATGTCTCGTCTGAAGAGGACGACCCATCTTCTCTCGTTCGACTTGACCCTGCAGAGGATCTAGGTAGCCGTAAGCCCCCGGAGCCCCCGCATATTTATTTTCAATGCCTCTGGCAAATATTGGTCGAAGATAGCTTTTACGACCCCAGTCTCTCTACTGGCAACGAGGAATCATCAAGATTTCGTTGTAGGTGTATTTGTCTAAAATATCTGCTCGACTAGACTGCCAAGTATTCTAACACAAACTCAGCGTATATTTCCCCAAGAGCTAGACCGCAACCTCCGCAAGATGTTAGGAAACCGACTTTGCAACTACGTCGGCGGCATTTTATGGTACCTTTCAAGAGTAACAAGGTCCCAACAATTTCATTTTGAATCGCCTCAACGACTTGACTCTGAGAAATGAAGAGGATCTACTCTTGGTCTCTGGGACGACGACCCTGACACACTTAAATGTGGCCCAAGTGTCCAGTTTGCCTTATGTTGAGATGTGGATTATGTCTGATATCTCGCTGTTTTTGATACGGAAAATTAATCAATCGCGAATATATAAAGCTTTACCACCCGGAGACTTCATCAGGGTTTTGATTATTCATCCTAGCAACTAGAGTGCGGATAGAAACCTAGATTGCTCCTTGGTGATTCTGGATCTGAATCGACTAGAGTTTCCGTTCGAAGCACTCTCGTACCGTTGGACCTGTAAATTGATCGAAGGCGTTCAGCTAGATGGCATGAAATTTCCAACACAAAAACACCTTGTCAATGCGCCGAAAGAAATCCAGCTCGCCGATTCGGCTCGAGCGGTGTGGATTGATGCATTGTACATTAATCAATGCGATGATAAATAGAAAGGGGCACAAGTTAACGTGATGTAAAGAATTCGAAGACTATCAAATGCCTGTATTTAGGGTGTCGAGAAGATTTGAAATGTTTCCGATAGAAGCCATTGCTGATACGAGGAGTTTATAAAAGAAATCGAGGATCTAGCTTAATTCAAGAGTGGCAAAATCCAAATGAGATTAAGTGTAGGAGAAGAAGTATTCTGTCATTATTTAGAGCACAGGGCCGCGTTAAACATAAAAATTATGTAGACGGCTGCACCGTGGATAGATATTCACTCAGCTTGAGACCCATCCCATATTGGTGACAATATGGGTCGGACATTTGAAATACGGCTTCGGATTGCTCATCCGATCCTTCGGGGACTTCCCTGGAATATCCCAAACCGTCGGTCAAGGCTGTATCCCTCCACGGGATCGCATTGAAGGTGATATAAACAAATTCATAGGGCTTAGCGGAAAGTGGTCCGACCGAATCAAGGAAATGCTTTAACCGGGACAATCCATGTCATCTCAGCCGACATATCCGCAAGAATTAGTAGAAACTTTTCCAATAGACTGAGGGAGCTGGACTCTGTGTCGGTCAAATTGGCTTGAGGAAGGCAGTTTGAGTGGAAACATTTCAACAAGTCCGTTATCCATTTGGAAGTCTGGGGCTGAAATGGGAAGGTTAAATGTACTTACACCACAAGATGATTCTGGATGAAAAGCATGGATTCGCGGTGGTTGGTGGAATGGTCTTTCAAATCAGGTTCCGGCAGAGACTGGGGTTTCGTCGCACAAGTCACCGAAGGCATTGTGATGGGTCCATGTCCTTGTGGATCCGTGAACATAGCTCGTGTTGATCAGGCGAATGAACTGGTGGTAACAGGGAGTGCTTTGCGAGTGGTTGGGCATCAAAATAATCATGAGAGCGATACGCCAGTTCCTTCAAGCCCGACCAAGACTGCACGTAGAAACAAATCACGTACAGATATGCGACAACAGAGACACAGGGAGTCTCAACTTGCGGATAGTAAGCTCCTAGCACGACTGTATGTCCGTTTTATATAGCTGATTATCTTGGATTGTTTGGTAATTGCCCGAGTTTGCTTTTAACAGGGCCCTTAAGACTGATGGTACATAACATCCTCTCCTGGGCAAGCACTGGCGCGCATTGATGTCGATGGCTTAGATAGGAAATTTTGGCCCCCTGTCCGCCAAGATTGAACGAAAAGAGGCAAAAATCTCCAGAATCGGTTAGGAGCACTTTAGTCTGGATCTCTAGAGACGTCACGCCTAAGAATCTTGCATGATCAGAGAGGAGAGTTTGAATGAGAGGATAGGGGGGTGATTAAAAACGCCTCAGTGAACAGTTACATGAAATCTACGGAAGATGGAGAGGTAGAGACAGAGAGATAGCATCTAACAGGCGGAGATGGTGGTACGGGTCGCCACCACATCACCAGACGTTGTCAGCAGAGCCCCATCAACAAGAACGGTACCGACGAGTAGCTCTGAGAGCGAATCGGAGCATTGAGATTATGCAGAGGACAAAAAGGCGCATCCAGGTAGAAAAAGGGATCCAATAGCAGATTAGACAATGGATGACATGGGACATGGGCATTGGACATGGGGCAAGGGGGCAAGGGGCAAGGAAGGAAGCCCATGTCACGACTCACGACTGAAGGTGTTGGGCGCTGGGACTCGGCGAGAAACCCGAAATGACATCGTTTTGGCGGGTTCCGTCGTTTCCATCAACAATGTCTCTGTCGATCGAAACACCAGCGTGCCGACAGGGCTTGGTTGGCGCCGTTTGCTTTTACCCCAAAATGACAGGCAGCTAGTATGTGATGAGTAGCGCGCAGAGTATCGATCGACGAGCCGACCCTCAATCGCGATTTCAGATGATATCTCTCGGCAGAGGCGCCGTGATCGTGATTGTGGCGCCGCGGAGCCGATGAGAGCGGCTCCCAAGCAATGGGCCCATTGCCCAAGGCCATCCCTGCCTGCAGCGAGGTGAAGTTGTCCATGTTCCGAGGTACGAGCCAGCTCCCTCCCTGAAGCCATACGTACTGTAAGCCGAACAGTACCTGGACAGGCAGGCGGGACGTGCGGCGGCATTTGCAGGATCGTTTGGGCAGGGACAGGCAATGGGATGTTGATAGTTCTCGGCAGGGTTACTCCGCACGAGAAAATGAGTCAGGAGAAGTTGGGGATGTTTGCTGATCGCTGGGAATCATTCTCCAACAGCTATCGTTGTTGGTTTGGCGATAATTCGCAACCAGCATCGATGATGTCATTGGCATTTCGTAGCAATACTCGTCATAACTCAGACGGCGCCAAAACGATACGGCGCTAATTGTGGTCAAGAGAAGGGATCCCCACTCAGTCGCCGGCCGGATTGTTCAGTCCGAGGCGACCGTCACATCACACAGTCCACCACGGCACCACCCATTGACGCAAGGCAACGCAAGAATCACCCACCCACATTCACAGAAGGCCGAGGCCAATCCGCGCAGTGGACACCAACTTCTGACACGCATGCCGAGCGTGACTGCAATGCGACCCTGTCCAGACGGGACGGAGCCTCCGAGTCCAAACGAACAGCCTGGATTGGATGCCTTTGCGCTAGGAAACTTGTGGCCCGGCGGTTTTGGCGCGGAGACACAGCGGAGTCCCCACACATCCTCCACTAAAGGTGCTGGATTTCTCGGGGGAGGGGCAGTTGGAGAAGCCGCTAAGGACTGGTTTGGGGGGCAAAACTGGGGAGCATGCCGGGGCCAGATACACCGGGCGCGACTGGCCAGCGCCTTGGTCAGCTGATTGCTCGTCCAAGCCTCTGCCTCATGCAGGAAATTGCTTTTGTTGGGCGTGGTGAGTGAGTCGGTGGTGTGAGGCGAGACCGGTCAGGATGGACAAGGAATGCGGTGTGTTGGTTGTGGGGATGGGCTCTGTGCGGTTGTGGTGAGAGATGATGTATGGCAAACCGGCACGGAGCATGGAGAAGCCAGCGTAGGGGCTCCTGACAGTGGCCTGCCAGGCGGTGATAACAATTCTCCAACGGGACTGACGCCAGTCACACCCGATCAATCAGATCAAGCACAATGCCACGAGTTAAGCCACAAGTCAAACGACGAGGGAGCAAACACACTGGAATACCATGACGGAGACATCGGTCTTGTCCACCATGCGGTTCGTCGCCCCATGCCAACACGAGTCAAGCCGTTGCATTTCCCCAACGCCCCGCACCACGGCCCCTGTTCATTTCTCATGTCCAAATATGACAAGTCGCGCCGCTTTTTCCTTTCTTGGGACAAGACTGGCAACTATGGATATGCATGCGACGTCAGGGGGCGTGCCGCTGCCGCTGCCGCTTTCCTTCCTCGTCTCCTTGTCATCTTCAAGATGCCTTGATCCCTGCGCGAACATCGTCATCCATATCCACAATGCTTCGAATTCATGATCCCAAGCTGAAACAATTTCCCTCAGTCACCGTCCCTCGGTCTGCTCTCCGCACACTGCCGGCCAGCTCGCCGACTTCATCAGCATCATCATCACGCAAGTCCCCAGATCTTCCCTCCGAGTAGCCAATCGAGTCCGCCTTGTTTAGAGGCCTTCTGAGCTGATATCGGCCATTTCTCCTGGGACTGTCCTCACCGGTGTGGAACCGGTCGACAAACGACACACAAAACCCGTTAACACGCACCACTATTTGTGCTTCGGTGGTACTTTGAGGTTTTTCGATCTTCGTATCCATACAATGTAGTCCCGAGATTTAGGCGCACCTCACAGGCCACCGAGAGTCGGGATGCCGAGACTGACCACCCACATGGTTCTCCAAGGAACTGGGACTCACCCGCACACGCCCCCCTGGCCTCCCCATGCTCTTCAGAACATCCTCCGCGATGTATCCGGGGAGCGGGATTGGGGAAGCCGGGGAATATATGGCTGCCTAAGGAGGGACGGAAGTTTCTCGGTCTCAGGATGCGGATTCCAACGTCAGTGCACCGAGACCAGTTCAACTAACCACACACCATAAAACCATGTCATGGATATGTATTCTCCCGCTGACACATTTAGGAGGGGTGTGGTCAAGAACTCTCAGTCAAAAGATGGGAGGATCCTAGTTCCTAGTGATGGACATGAATTCGCCAATGCAATGAAGCTCGACCCTTTGAGGTAATTGCCTAACTCGCCAGATGAGCCAGAGAGGACCTGGAGGATAAGGCAGGGAAAGTATAGGGTATTTCGTGCATTCCAATTTCAGACCAATCTGTCTTGGCCTGAGAGGATGACCAGATTTTATGATTCTATCAGATGGTCTAGTTTGAGAACACGCTCTCAGTACCTATCCATGACTCGCCTCATATGTTTTGAGATTTAATAGTTGACAATGATATGATTTCTGAACAAACAAGTCTCAATTTTTGTGCAAGGCGAGGAAATGACTGGTGTTCCAGCGTCTCGGCGTGACTTGCACCCTGCATTGAACGAACTAACACGCTAATTGCAGCCGCTGTGACCCTCTAATACACAGCTCGGATCCATCCGAGCTACATGCGGGTTCTAAAACCAGATGACGTATGTAAATGCGTCGGCATGGTTTCCGAACTACTCAGACGTTTTTCATCGTGATACTCAAATGGCGCTAAAACAACCATGTGCACTTGGATTTCCGATGCAAAAGCCCCATTCCTGTGATGGAAATTACGATTTGTCGATCTTGAATGCATTTTACAATATGTCAGAGTGTTTCTACACTTATTCCAGAAGCTTTTCCGTTGTTCATTGTGAAATATTATCAATATTTAAGCTGAGTGCCGGAAAACTCGTGCTTCGAGCACATGTACCTAACACTCCCTCGTAGATCTTTACCCACATACGCGAATCTAGGTTTAAAAGAATATCCCTCAGTGGATGATGTGCTTCATCTACAGACGCTAGGTCCCTTTGCCACGCGGTACGCGCTGATCCTGTCGGAGTATCAAACGAGGTCAACCGCTTCCATGTTGCGCCAACGACACGGCGATTGGAACGGGATGCTGACCACAAACGGCTTTGTTGTGCAATAAACACCCCTCACAACCCGGGTTCACCCTTGCTAATAACTAATAGTCACCGATGGATATCAGAACACATGATTCCGAACCAATGTGTTGTTTGGAGAGATAAGCTTGGCGTGGTGGTCTGTCATGGATCCTAGCTATTACATGATATGGTCCCGAGACTATCCCGATACTACACAAGGATGTCTGAGGACATCCCAGGACTACCGTGAAAGTTGTTTCGGTGTTGGGATCTTTCAAGGGTCTGCCAAGGCCGCAGCTTCCTGGAAGGTTTGATGCCGTGGGCAAAGGTGAGGGTCTCGGGTTGACAGGATGGCGGGATGCCTCGGAAAAATGAACCATGTCAAGTGGTAACACCAAAGGAAGCATTCGGTCCGGAAGAGGCAACTTTGCACCAGTAATTGGTGTGTGGACGGGGCCCTGAAGAGTGAGCTCTAGGTTCGACGGCGATTTCATACTCCCCCCTGGTCATGGATGTTTAAAGTCGATCATCCGCTATTGCCGGCTTAGCGCAGATGAGTGGCTGTGGAGAATTGGGGACTCGTAGTGTCTTGATACTTGTGATCCAGAGCGAGGGGGCAAAAGCGCTTCCCCAATCAGTATGCGGCTTGGCCCAACGCCCCTCGTGCGGACCGCAGCCATGAGGACGAAAGGGGTGGCGAAGCTAAAAAAGCCCAGGCCACATGCCCTCATTCGGCATCCCTTGGGGAGGCCTGTCGCATAAGGGCGTTGGAGAGACACTCGGGACGACAAGGAGCGAGGGTGGGGAAATGTCTAGGGGCTGTCCCATGCCGCAACCCCGAAGTTGGGCTGTTACGAAAGAAATCACCCCACAGACGACTAGAGCTCACAATGGATGGTAGATTGGGCAATGCTTGAGTCTGTAGAATAGACAAGGGGTGTCGGGTCACTCTGGAGTCGCAGGCGAGGGGTTGCAGTGGAAGAAACGACGGAAGAGAGGCAAAATTCGACGCATGCAAAAAGGAAACCACCAAGACACATGGGGTTGCATACATGGACGCAAGTGAGCTGGCTTCAATGAACGGCTGGGGGACTGACACTGCAGCAACCACAGAGGACCGAGACCCGAGTCATGGAAGACGGATGAGTTCCATTATTTTGCGCAATCTGAGACATAATACCAGCACACGGAGAAGCCTTGTATCCCAGTGGTACTTGCGCTGCTTACCCCAATAATTTATCCCTGGAGTAGTGGTAGAGGGGGAAAGGGCGGAGGGGTCAGCTCGGTGTGGTGTGTTGGGCCTCAACACCAGGTAATGCCGGCTTTGTGCTTGATTGCATCCTGGGAGAATGCCTTCGCAGACAATCAACTCAGGCAACGGCCGCACCCCTCCCCCGTCGCTTGCCGGGTGGCTACGGGACGTCGATTGCAAACGAGGCCAGCGAAAAACACAGAGCCCACAATAAAGCAAAGCGTCAAATCGGATGTTGAATATTACGTACCGCCTGTGGTTTTTTTCTGCTCCCACGGAGTCGGGGGTGGGTAAAATCCCCACATCCCCGCGGTTGCGCTGTGCAGCACTCCAGGATTTCCCATCCCCATTCCCCTCTCCAGATTACGGGGGAGGGGACTGCTGGGAGACGCCCCTGTCCTTCTCCACAGCTGGGCGGACCCATGCCCGACTGGGCGCCGGCCGCTGCACTACCACTGCTCGGGGGAGGGCCCAGTACCCCAAGGCGCCCAATGCCAGCGCCAACGACACATAGCCCCCTCGCATTCCCGCCCCCCAGTCGCTATCTTTCCGTGGCGTCATTGTCCCGAATCGTCATTTTGCGTCGCAAGGGTGACCCAGAGGAGAGGGAAGCCCAGGGCCAGAGCCAAAAGAGAACCCCCCCGACTCTCCGGAGGAGGAGCCTGC
>JAANBB010000195.1:0-70448 GCA_014621425.1 Cylindrodendrum hubeiense | reverse complement strand
AGGGTTCTGGACGCGACGACCG
Organism: Cylindrodendrum hubeiense; assembly: GCA_014621425.1. NCBI lineage: Eukaryota > Fungi > Ascomycota > Sordariomycetes > Hypocreales > Nectriaceae > Cylindrodendrum > Cylindrodendrum hubeiense. Next base: position 70,426 of record JAANBB010000195.1, on the reverse strand, counting down.
GCGTCCTCGCTACAACGACGAGAACAATGTGGAACGTGATTCGCCGCGGAATGGCGACGACCGCGAGCCTTTCCGCAGCAGGGGCAGCCGAGACCGTCGGTATTGAGCATAACTACCTACTACAACTAGGGTTGAATAAAGGGCAATGATGTGTATATGAACAAGGTGTATCTGAAAGCACGACCGAACGGGGCGGCATCTGCACCAGGAAATCAAAAAAGGAACAGGGAGTGAATACACAGGAATTTCGAGGATCTGGTCTATACTATCTGAACACGGAGGAAGACCCAGTGGCACGAAGCAGATGGGCGTGGTTTGGGGTTTTATAAACCAGGGCCAAAAAGAGCATCTCACCTATGTAGTCTAGTTGGGATGATAATACAATCATAAGCATACACACATGGCCGTCCATTGTTCTGCTCCTTTTTCGGAACTGGGAATCTCAGTCAAGTGGCCCAGCATTTACCGTAACGCGTCTCACAGGCATAATTGTTCATGTTCAGGCAACAGAAGAAGTGGTTTCAAAACCCCTGTTGGTATTCAATTTGTGATTTCCAGCTTCATAAGTACAGCGTATCCATTGAAAAAAAACTTCCAATCAATCACCTTCCAAAACACGCAACCCGAACTAATCAATCCACAAGACGCCAGTGTACTCCCAACGAATCGCTCAGGCAGAGGCGGCCAGGGGTACGGGCTCAACACCGACACGCTCTCGGCTGAGGATGTCAAGCATCAGCTGGCTGGGTCGGTTGTCCTTGTAGACGGTCTGGTTGCTCTTGGCGAGCTGGACGTTCTGGAGGTACTTCTCGAAGAGGTAAGAGCTGTCCATGGGGCCACCCTTAGCCTCGGGGTGGAACTGGGTAGAGAAGATGGGGCGGGTCTTGTGCAACATGCCTGTGATTTTGTTAGTTGTGTTCGAAAAGCAAACCAGTTGAAGCGGAAACTTACCCTCGTTGCTGCCGTCGTTGAGGTTGACGAAGTACTCCTTGAAGTCGCTGGGGAGGGTGCTGGCATCAATGGCATAACCGTGGTTCTGGCTGGTGATGTGGCACTGGCCAGTGGTCAAGTCAAGGGCCGGAATGTTGTGAGCACGGTTGCCGTACTTGAGCTTGATGGTCTGGGCACCAACGGCGAGAGCCAGAAGCTGGTGACCCAGGCAGATGCCCATGATGGGGATCGACGAGGTGTCCATCAGGCGGGCGAGGTTGTAGATGGTGTCCTGGCAATGGGTGGGGTCACCGGGGCCGTTGGAGATGAAGACACCGTCGTAGTGCTGAGCAACCTTCTGGATGGGGTAGTCGTAGGGGAAGACGGTGACGGAGGCGCCTCGGCTGACCAGGCTGCGAAGGATGTTCTCCTTGACACCGCAGTCGATGAGGGCAATGTGGAGGGAGGCACCGGGGGACTCGACAACGAAGGGAGCCTTGGTGCTGACACGCTTGACCAGGTTGATCTGGCCAGGGTCGATGAAGCTCTCGTCCTCGTCGGCATCGTACTCGTCACCAATGGTGATTCGAGCGAGCGACGAACCCTGCTCTCTGAGGTGGGTGACGATCTCTCGGGTGTCGACGCCGGAGATGGCAGGGACGCCCTCTCGGGCGCACCACTCGCCAAGGCTCTCAACGGCAGTCCAGTGGCTGTAGTTGAGGGCAACGTCGGAGACGACAACACCAGCGCACTGAACGTGAGGGGACTCGAAGTACTTGAGGAGGTTGTACTGGTCTCGCTCGTTGGAGGGGACACCGTAGTTGCCAATCAGAGGCTGGGTGAAGACGAGGATCTGGCCTCGGTAGGAGGGGTCGGTCATAGACTCAGGGTAACCGACGAGGGAAGTCGTGAAGACAGCCTCACCCGAGATGTTGGCGTTGGCACCGAAGGCCGTGCCCTGGAAGACGGGACCATCCTAAGGCAGGCTAGATTAGCTCCGAGGTTCTCCCCAACCAATTTTTGGGAGAAGAAGAGCATCTAGACTTACTCGGATGGTGAAGGTAGCAGGGAGAGAGTCAACGGGAGCAGTGGCGCGGGGGGTGGAAAAGGGCATATTCCTGCCCTTGCTGCCACCAGCAACGGCCTGCTCGGACAGGTATCGGACCTGGAAGAGGGTTCGGCCAGTAGCCGACGCGGACTTGGCCGCGGGGTTGGCAACGTGACGTGCCAGTCGGGAGAACATGGTTGCTATGTTGGGTTGGGGGATTGGTTGGTTGGTTTCGGAGAAGAGGTAGTAGTAGTAATCAGTTGTTCAAGAGGAGCTTTTACAAAGACAGCGACCTCCACAAGTGGTCTGGAAGGGCGGGTTAGTCTGGGAGTCTGGGAGTCTAGGAGTCACCCAACAGAATGGGAGCGGTGAGTCAGGGGACCACACGAACCAGAGAGATAATCCTATACAAGGGAGAGAAAAAAAGTCAGCAACGAGTCAATTGGATTGCCCAGAGGCCGATGGTGACGATGATGGCAGCAATGGCGATATCGGGCAGGTTGGGAAGCCGCCAGGGCAGTCAAGACAAGAGTCCAGCCGCGTGTTTGGATGTGTGACGTGAGGCGGGAGGGTTGGCGATGGTGGGGTCGTGGTTTGGGCGAGCGAGACCAGACCAGCTCCAGCGCAGGCACACGACACACAGCACACGACAGTGAAAGAGGGAAATAATGCGTACCTGAGAAGTGAAGACTGACGGGCGCCCGTTCATAAGGGCGGATTGAGAGACAAGCGCAGCTCAAGCGGAGTGAGGAATTGGGGGCGGGCGGTGGGCGTTCGGGCGGACGACGGGTTGGATTTCTCTAGTGAGAGTCGGCGGGACAGGATTGTTGGAGGGAAGAAAGACAGAAGTGCACGGAGAAGCGGGCGGGAGCGAGGAGAAAAAGAGGCCCGTCCGCGTGAGGGTGAGTCTTGTCGCCTGCGCCTACGGAGCCCAGCGCCTGACAACAGCGCGTTACTCATTGGTGAGGTGCCCCGCTGGATGGATTTTTTTTTCTCTCTCCCACAGGCGCCCGCATTCGCAGCCTTTTTGCCTGCCATGTACAGATTACTCCCTGGAAAGTGGCCACACCCATTGAAAAAAATAAAAACCCCACCTGCCAGTGACCCATACCACGTCCCATGTAACTAGTACCCCGTCTCCGATATCGTTTTGCCTTTCGTCTAACCTCGTTACGTAGTTGGCATTGAATTGCCTTCTACTATCAACCCGCTAGCGGGCTTTCTTATCTGGAGCATGAGCACCAATCATTTATTGCAATCTGTACGGAGTGCCGATGCTACTGATGCTACTCATGTTACTCATGTTACTCATGTTACTCGTGTTGCTTCGTAGCTTTGCGACTACGCCATATCCACCGTCAATTGCAGCAATTGATCGGCTCGTTCTCGCCCATGCAAGGGATGAATCGGAGCGGATTAGGCTCCAAGGAAGGCCGCCTTGCATCGACACCGCCTCTCAACCAAAACCTGTCCCCGTGACCAACAGAGGGCCGAGCCCAGAAGCACCCCCTCCTCACAAGTCCATGAAAGCAAGCCCGGTGCCGCCGAGAGGCTGAGAATCAACGGATGGAATGAGTGGGACGGAGGCGGGCAGAAGCCAGCGCCGGTGGGCCCGGGCCTCAAACCCGTTTTAAAGGAATCGTCCCTGCACTGTGGCCGATCTGTCCAGGCCACAGGGGAAAGGCCAAGCTAGGCCGCAGCTAGAATCCCCAACGTGCTTCTGCTAGTGAGCGAGCAGTGGTGCAGAGTGCGGGCTAGGGCGGTCCAGAGCGGCTCAGTGATCCGGCAAAGCTCGACAGGACGATAGGTTCCCGGAAGGGCGCGCCTCAGGCTGGATCGCGAAACTAGATCGGGGATGGCTCAGGGGATGGCTCAGGGGATGGCCTAGGGGATGGCCCAGGGGATGGCCCAAGGAATCGTCTAAGGAATCGCCCAAGGGATCGTCTATGGGACAGCCCGCAATGCGTCATCATTGGGCCGGTCGAGGAACCAGGGACAGGTCCAACATCTAATATCCAAAAGTCAGAGGATCGAGAAGCTACAAAAGCAGCAGCCAAGCAGCTCAAATGCCACCCAAAATCCCGACCTGCGGCCCTGTGCGTTTCCCCTCGTCATCCCACCACTAGGGCATGCCGTTACGCGTAGGGATTCCGTCATCTACCCCGCGGTTGTGCCGTGCGTGCATGGCCGTCCAGGTTGTCTGAGCCTCTGAGGTCACTTGAGTGCCGAGTCCCATGGGCCCTTGTTCCCGGAAAATGCTTGTTGCATGTGCACGTCGCACGCACTGCTCAAAAACCCATCCTCGGCCAACACATGCGAGTGGGGATTGTGTTGCCATCGCTAAGGCAAGTTGTGTGACGAGACTGGCTGCATGTGGGTTGTATCTGTTCAACATGTATTTGTTTAACACTCATTTCATTTCATTTTTCATCCGACGTGACAATACCCGAGTGACGGGGGACTACTACTAGTAAACAACCTCTATTTCATCCCAGCCGAGGTATTTTTGAGCAAGGTGTAGGTATAGATATTCGTGGTTTTGCGAAATGCCCATTTACAGCGCACCCAGCTCCTTGAGCTTGCTGACTAGGCCATCGACGTCCGCGACCTTGCCACCGCCCTGTCGGGTCGGGGGCTCTGGAAAATGTCTGTCAGTCATTGTCCATTCCCAGATTTGAACCCTATGCTCTCTGCCATATTCTCGATGGATATCGGGAAATGGGGGAGAGGAAAGGGGAAAGGGGAAAGGGGAGTGGGGAAAGAGAGGAGAATATCACTTACCCTCTACCTTGAGCACCTTGAGTCGCTTCAAGCCATCCAACCCAAAGTCAGACAGCTTCGTCTTCTCTATCTTCTTCTTCTTGGCCTTCATGATGTTGGGCAAGCTCGCGTACCGGGGCTCGTTCAGGCGCAGATCCGTCGTGATGATGAGCGGTAGCTTGGCCTTGACCGTCTCAACGCCGCCGTCCACCTCCTTGGTCACCAGCACCTCGTCGCCAGCGAGGAACTCGACCTTGCTCGCCTGTGTCGCCTGTGGCCACCCCAGCAGGCCCGCCAGCATCTGACCCGTCTGGTTGGCGTCGTCGTCGATGCTCTGCTTGCCCAGGAATACCAGGTTGCTCTTCTGTTGCTCAACCGCCTTGGACAGCAGCTTCGCCACGGTCAAAGGCTCCAGGTCGTCGCCGTCCTTGATCTCCACGTGGATACCGCGGTCTGCGCCCATCGCCATGGCCGTCCGGATCACGTCCTGCGCCTTGGGGGGGCCGGCCGAGATGACGCAAATATCCTCCACGCCGCCGGGGGCACGCTTCTTTTCACGGATGCGCACCGACTCCTCGACGGAAAGTTCGTCAAAGGGGTTCATCGAGTGCTTGACACCGGCCGTCTCGACACCCGTCTGGGCCTTGTTGACTCGGGGCTTGACCTGCGACACCATGATGCGTTAGTCGAACAATTCTCTCCATCATCGCCAATCACCAAGGTAGGCGCTCTCCGGTCTCCGTACCGCATAGTCGATAACCCGCTTCACGGGGACAAGAATCCGTAGTGCCGACATTGTAGTTGTTGCTGCTCAATGGGACGAAAGAGTTGGCGACGGAGGGGGATTAAGAGCCGCTGTCATGGGGGAAAGCTCGGGAGCGGTACCGGCTAGGCCCGGCTCCAACCTCGGCGTCGCCCCACGTGACGCCTTCGGGATCCTCAGCCCGAGTGCGATTTCGCTCCGAACTGCCGTTTGCGACCGGCATCACATACAAACGCGAGGAAGAACAAGCGACGCACGGCGATTGGAATCCCGCCCTAACCCAAGTTTCCCTTTTTATTTAGATACCGCGAAACCCCCGTGCAGTTCCTATTCTACATTGATTTCGAATCGACGTGTTGATGCCTTTCGTAGAAGCGGTCACCGAGGTCTCGGCCATCTTGGTGAGTAGCCGACTTACAGCCCCGGCAACTTTGACGTAGACGCCGAGTCCAACCGCATATGCCGTTATGGTACACCAAGACCCTTGGTAATTGGAACCCGTGCTGGTATTACTAGAACGGAAGAGGCACGACTTCTTCTAGATCGAGACTCCCCCACCATCAATCACGCCTATACTCCAATTCTCCAACTCCTACACATCGCACCTATCCTCTCTTGCTCCCCGCTCCCTCACCAGTCATCCCAATCATCCGCCTGCTTCTTCGTAGACGGCGCCGCAGTCTTGCTCTTACCCATGCCCATGGCACTCGTCCCGATGGAGTTGTTGGCAGGCTGTCGCTGGTCCGCAAGGTTGGAGAATTCATCCCAGAAGCTCTTCTTGCTCTCATCCAACGGCACTTCCCTCTTGGCACCTCCCTCGGGGCCCTCCACAAATTTGTTGAAGCCATCCTGTGCATTCTTGCCGGCTAATTGGGCCTGCTTAGCCAACGTTGCTGCCGTTTGTTGGGCTTGCTTAGCAAAGTCTCCTTCGGCAAACTGCAAAAAAATGTTAGATCTAAAACAGTAGAGGATGGAATGACGGTGTGCTGTACCTGCTTGGCAGTGGGCTGAATGTAGCCATCGTTGACAGTCTTGGCCGTCTTTGACACAGTCGAGGTAAACCAGCCGAATCCCTTGGATAATGCTGCCACGGGGTCCTTCTGTACATCATCAAAGTTCGGCAACGCGGCCTGGTTCCCTTGACTCGGCGCTGGTGAGCTGCCAAACCCAGCATATTTGCCTCCTTGGCTGGGATGAAGGCCATCCGGCCGCGAAGCATTGTCGGCGCCCAACTTGGCAAAGTAGCGGTCGTCCACCTTGGCCTTGCCTCCCTGTGCAGGGCTTTCGCCCCGAGCCGTCCCGCTCAAGGGCATGGTTGTCCGCTCAGCAGGCCTTGCGGGTGCCGGCGCGGGCTTCTTTTCCCCAGGCACGTATTCCCGGCCCTCGACCTGGCAGCTCAGCCTCTCCTTCCACTCCTCGCCGACCTCGCCGCTGTATCGCTCCGAGATGGTCGAGTCCTCCCAGGTAATGCCCATCATCTGGGTGGCGGCGTGTGATTCAAAAAACTTCCTCCAGCCCTCGTTACCGCCCAGTCGCATTCGTTCGATCTCGCCCGATTTGAAGGCGTCCATGGAGACGCTGCGGACGAAGGAGATGTGCACGCCCAGGCCGCGGTGAACGCCGGCGCAGGAGAGGCAGATGAAGATGCCAAACTTGGGCGAGGCCCATTGCGGCGAGGGCGCATTGCAGTCGCAGCAGGCGTTGTTGTTCGACACCTTTTGAAGAGCGGCCAGCTGTGGGATCACGGAGGGTTAGCACGTGCGAGCGCAGAGGGCAGCCTAGGAGAAGGGGCCACGACGGGGACGGGGAGCTGAGCTTGAGCTTGAGCATGGGCATGGGCGACGGACCTTGGACCGTGTCTCGGGGTCGACCTCCCACATGGCCTTGGAAGCCATGGCGACGTATCTAGCGTGATGGGGGCTAGACGGGGTCTGGTATTCCGGTATCCCGGTGTTCTCGGGCGGCGGTTTTATGGGATGCGGTGCAGTAGATGCCCAGTTGGCGTTGCAACAAAGTGCAGGGAGACAATGTTGGATAAGGTCGCCTGCCCATGCTCCGTTCGTGGGCCTGGTAAGGGGTCGGCGGGGCAATGGGGCCAATGCCGCCCACGCAGCTCTACGCCTACACCTACGCTCACTCCCAAGCTCCCGCACACACTCATCCCCTGACAGCAGCCACACCCATTTGAGCCACACACACTCCGCCTCACCGCGAGCCTGAGAGACGGCCGCACCACCGCATCGAGCTGCAACACACTCGACGCACGTGATGCATTACAACGAATTTCTTTGCTGCACATCAACCCAATGTGGCTCATCAAGCTGCAGCATTGTGCACAACATGTTGTCTTCCTCTGCCTTGCAGTACGTCGTTCCACGTTTTCCCACGTTTTCCGAGCTGGTGGCCATATACCCGCCTCGGGAGAGCGCCACCATGGGACCACCCATCCCCAAGCTTCCGCCAACAATCCGCCCCAGCTGGTCCATTTTACACCTTGAATTACGGTTGGGATGTGGGAATCCTCATGCATGCACTTTTAATTCACCTTCAGTCACACCATCACATAATAAGAGCCTGTAGGCAAGTAGTTGCTTCAAAAACGCCCTGGTTAATGATTTGCGCCAAGCTTCTCTTCCCCAGCTGCCTCCAGCTCAAGCTATTGTACAACCCAGCAGAAGGGTGATGGAGAAAAGGGAGATACAAATACAGAGATGAAAGGGCTTTGCGAGTTTTTGGGCTCCAGTTATGGAGATATTATGTTGTCAAGAAAACAAAGTCAAGGCCGTCAAAAAACACCATCCCAAGATCTAAAGAGTTCCAACAACCGCTGGTTACTTCTTGGCCCCAGGTTAGGTGCAACGCCTTTGTTTTTCTTTGATTCGTGTAGCAAGAATCTACCGTAAGAGAAATCGTCGAAATCGCATGCCATATCGTAAGTGTGTTCATTTAGGCTGGATATCTCCAGACCCATGGAACCTGCCAGCCTGACATTTAGGCGGCAGTGGTGGTAGGGGCAGCAGCAGGGACCTCGGCGGTCACAGCAGCAGCTGCGGGAGCAGGAGCATCGGGGGTGGCGGCAGCCTCCTGGCCGTTGGTCTCGCCCTCGGGGGCGTTGGCCTCCTCGTCGGTCTTGTCGGGGCTGTCGATGGCCACCTTGACGGCGATCTCACGTCCCTCAATCTCCTTGCCGTTCATCTCAGTGACAGCCTTCTGCTGCTGCTCCTCGGAAGCAAGGGTGACGAAGCCGAAGCCACGTCCCTTGCGAGCCTCACCCCGAGCCTGAAGCTTCTTGATCATAAATCGAGGAATAGGTCGGAGGGCAATCTTGGCGGAAGAAGGCTCATAGGGCTGGAAGAGCTCAATAAGCTATCGTTGAAGGTTAGTAAAAGTGTCACATCTATGAGCGCAGAGGGACACGAACCTTCTCCTCGGTCAGGTCGTAGGGGAGGTTGGCGACCATGACCTTGGTCTTGGAAGGAATTCCATCGGCGGGAGGGCCACGCTCACGGCGCTCACGAGGCTCGCGGGGCTCGCGGGGTTCGCGCTGGGGGCGGGCTTGAGTCTTGGAGGTCTTCGCGGTCTCGTCAGTGTTGTTCTTGTTTGTGATGTCTGTCAATGGTTGAACCTCAGTGGTGGCTGGCGCAGCAGCGGCGGCGGCAGCGTCATCGGTAGCAGCAACAGCCTCGATGTTCTCGCCCTCCTTCTTCTCGACAGCACCGTCCTGGGTTTGGTTAGTCTAAGTCCGTCACAAGAGCATCAGGTAAGATGACTCACAGCACGGCCACCGCGACCAGCACGGCCAGCACGGCCGCGGCCACGTCCACGACCACGTCCGGAAGCTCGGCGGCGAGAGCCCTCCGTGCCAGAACCCTCTCCGTTGGCACCCTCAGTCTTCTCACCAGCGGGCTCAGGCTTGCGAGCAAGCTGGACAGAGACCTTGCGCTCAAGAATCTCCTTGCCAGAGAGCTCCTCGATGGCGCGCTCAGCCTCAGTAGGGGTAGAGAGATCGACGAAAGCGTAGCCGACAGGGCGGTCGGTACGAGGGTTCTTGGGGATTGAGACAGACTCACTACACAGGGAAAGGTGGTTAGCATATTGGTTCCTAGCGTGATAGCAGCGGTCGTGACAGTGCACGGGGGTCGACAGGGCGGTCAGCGCAGCAGAAGTGGACTTTCCACCGGAAATCCGACCCAACAGCTATGCATGCGACTTTAAAGAGCTTGGTTATGCTGCAGGGGCCCTAGGACCTCCCTGTCGATATTTCTCGTGATGCATCGTCGATAGGTAGGCGCATAACAGACGGCGGTGTTAAGACACGTGTCTCCAGCGGACAACGCCAACATGACCAGGGATGAGGGCGATGACAAAAACCCAAGGATGGAATTCGGAATGAGGTGAGCATCAAGTACTTACACAAGATAGCTCTTGAAGAAGGCCTTCAACTCCTCCTCGGTTGTCGCATAGGCCAGGTTGCCGATGTAGAGGCGGCGGCCCTCAGCAGCGCTGGCCGAGGCGGCCTCGTTGGCGGCCGTCTTGTCATCGGCAGGCTTGCTGATGGAGGTATTGCTCAGAGTGTTTGCGACGTCATTAACGGCAGCATCCACGTTGGTGTTGGTGTTGGCGGCAGACATGGTGGCGGCTGGTGTGGATGATGGAGGTGGTGATTAGGTTGAGTATGACGTTCGAACTTGGACCTGTGGAGGAACGTTCGATGTGGATGGCTGCAAGTTCGAAAAGTTGAACTCTGGTGCAATAGGAGGAGTTTTATCAGGGTAGCTTCGTGCCCTAGAAACAGGTTGGGGATTAGACAGACGACGGTGCGTTGCGCGGAGACACAAGTGACTGGAGAGGTTGTGATGAAGAAGGGAAAGGGAGAGAGAGACAGGAATCGTCGCGCGAATCTGAAATATTTTTTTCGCCTTCGCCTTTGGGGGGGGAGAGAGAAGGGGGCGTGTTGGCGTAGTCGGTCAGGGGGGCGTGCAAGCGTGGGTGCGTGCAAGGTGTGAGAAAGTGGGAAGGAAGTTGACCAGGGCTGGGGCGCAAGGCAGGTGCGGCGGGTGGAGGAGATGAAAGTTGTCGGTACGCGGGGAGTACAGGGCTGTCAGGCATGGCGGTCAGAGGACGCGAGGTACCCTTAATCACCGCCCAGAGTACACAATACCTCGTCAAGCTCCCCAGGAGCTTTGCTGTGGATTCTCCCGCTGCTTGGTCCTGCCGCGTCTGGGCTGGGCTGGGGGAGCTTGTTGCTGCTTTCCAGCGCCTGCCCTGTGCTGAGGTCGGGACGCACAGGCTTCTCGAAGATAAGTCTACATTGGAGCTGAGAAAGGCGCGCTCCCTCGGACAGGGGCGGCGCACCTGCAGAGTGCTCACTACGAAGTGCCATGTCCCGTACTGCGCAAGGTCGAGATGCGCAGTTTCGAACCTACGCGGCGGCGAATTTCGCAGTTCATGTAGGTATTAGGGCCTGGAGTGTGGGTGTGCGGGCCGGCCGTGCGTGTTGTGTGAGTTCGCTACGTATCGGTGTATTCACGAGCAATGCGTGCGTGCCCCAAAGTGCCTGCACCCGCACCTGCACTGGGTTGCGTTGTCGAGTGATTAGGGAGGTGGTCTCTCGATATTGGCTGGGGAAGGCACGTCATACCTGCCTCTGCCTGGGTGCTCTCGCTCCCTAGCTAGGCAGGTACCCATAAAGAACAACCCCCCTAGCAGGTCACTAACTGGGGCAGGTGGTAGGCACCTTCAGCACCATTTGGCACCATGATTAGCACCATGTTTCTTAGGTGAGGGTGTCACTGTTTGCTTTTGCAGCCCATCCTGTCGGTTCATTAGATTGGATTCCTCAGGGCGCAACCAGCCAAGGGGTATGAACTCGCGTGAAGGTGCCTGCATCGGCGTGTGTCATCGGCGAGCAGGAATCACGGCACCAGCCAGGGTGAGTAACAGATGTCCATTGTTCATGCTCGGTAATGCCCTTGAAGCTACGACGTTGGAGTCCGTCCTTCACTGCTGGCCGCACGTGCATCCACAGTTTCGGATGGTATTGTCCTCGAGTGCCTATTGTATCTCCAGCATTGCCATTTTGGGAGGGAGGGGCTGAATGCCAACGAAGCATTAACCCCCTTTGATTGCTAGGCCCTTTGATTGCTAGGCAAGCCCCCCATCCTCGATCCATCAAGCGTGCCCGTCCGCAGCCCAGTGGCCGCCGCCGCCCTTTGCACTACAGCTCACCTGTTACACGAGGTCAACAGCCAGCCAGCCACACGGCAGCGAACCAACCTAGCTGCGACGCTGTCTCTCTGAGCGAGCTCCCGGGTGAGTCAACGTGGCCATCTTGCCAGATATGCCTTCCAGATTTCCATCGCCTTGGCCAAGATGCGTTCCCTGTGGTGTCAGTCGAGCATGAACAAGGCGGGAAAGTCGGCCGCTTGTGTGTGGCTGCTTGAACCCCCGAAATTGCTCGCTGCCCTGGATAATTTCCTGCGTATTGAAATCTCCGGCTTACAGCACCCCTGAGTCCCTGAGTCCCTGACAAGGTCAACTTTTTCTCACGGGGGAGGGCGAGACCTCGTCGTCGACATGGCCCGCTCAGGCATTTCTTTCACGTCCTGCACTCTCGACTGTGTAATACAGGTAATATCGCGAAAGGGGCTCGCTCCTCAGTGCCAGGGCGTGCTCGTCAACAACGGACGCTTCCACCAATGAACCAGGCGTCCGGGTGAGATGCCCGGCGCTGACAAGCATCAAGGGGCCGCAGACAACAGCTTTGCTCCACCAGAAACCTTCTAGAACTCGGCCTTGTCAGTCAGTGCGCTGCCAGCCCCTGTTGGCACAGCATCGCCCTGCCGGCACAGCCCTGGCCAGCAATTCGGGATCTCAATGCAGATTTGTTGGTCCGAAGCTATTGAAAGGAGAATTATCGTCCACTACGTAGCAGTCAGGAGTGGCATTCTGTACAGCATACATATCGTGGTACAACATCGTATGTACAAGGGAATTAGGTGCCTGGGTAGGTAGGTGCCTAGGTACCTAGGTTGGTAGCTACCTAATGGTTCATGCAGCATCTCCGGCCCCGGAGCCTTACTGAAGGGATTGCTCGCGAGCTTGGGACAGACTCCATCTCACTGGTTAAACAAGAAATGGCTTGTATACTCCACAAGAAATACGTTACAATTAAAATCGGAAACACAGTTATGCACGATCTCCATGTCAATATTTGGGTTTGTTTTAGCACTTTTCAACAAAGATTAGCCCATACAGACACCATCCCGATTGATAAGATCCAGCCGGCCGGTTCGGCCTCCACGCTCCCCGCCCTCTACCGGGCTTCGGCCTTCGCACCCCCAGGAACCACTAAATTGGCGCTAAATTTGGGTCAACGCCTTCGCTGCGACTTTTTCCATGTGTCACTGCGAAAGCGAAAGCGGACCCCGGTCCAACTCCGTCCCTAAACCATCGAGCCATCCTCATCGACATGGCTGTCCAGGACAGGACCGCCCTCATCCTCTATGGCTCCGAGACGGGCAACGCCCAGGACATGGCCGAGGAGCTCGGCCGGCTCTGCCAGCGGCTGCACTTCGCCAACCACGTCCAGGAGCTGGATGCCGTAGATCTAGTACGTCCCTCGTCCTTGTCCAACCACGGACCGCAAGAGACCCTGGTCATTGACGCCCAGTATCCAGAATGCCCTCTTGCAGTATCGGTTCGTCGTCTTCGTGATATCCACGACTGGTCAGGGCGACATGCCGCATAATGCCCTCGCTTTTTGGAAGAAGCTGTTGCGCAAGAAACTGCCCCCCGGCTGCCTATCCACGCTCAAGTACACTACTTTTGGACTTGGTGACAGCACTTATTTCAAGTATAGATACATGTATGCCACCAGGTTGAAGTCATCTAACTCGATGTCTTAGGTTCAACTGGGCGGCTCGTAAGCTCAACAGACGCCTCGAGCAACTCGGCGCCACCACCTTCATCGACGGCTTCGAGGCAGACGAGCAGTTCCCCGACGGGTGAGTGGCCGACTCGACCCGACCGACTCTATTAAGCTACCCTGTAGACACTGACTATTATATACAGAATTGATGGAAGCTTTGTTCGCTGGGCTGAGGGTCTCTATAATCACCTCCTCCAAACCGACCCCCCGCCCAACGGCCTGGAGCCAATCCCAGACGACGTGATCCTCCCTGCGCGATGGTCTTTGAGGAAGGCCCTTGAAAGCAGTTCCGTTTTGAACGGCAATGTAGATCCCGTCCTATCAGGTCCCCCGCCCGACCAACTCCTCCCGATTCCCGGCTGCTGGACCGCTACCATGGTAGACAACGTGAGAGTTACACCGGCTTCCCACTGGCAAGACGTCCGTCTTGTCTCATTCGATATTCCCCGCAAAGAAGGCCAGCAACTCCGCTGTCACCCTGGAGACTGTCTTACTATCTATCCCAAGAACTTCCCAGAGGATGCCCAGAAGCTCATCACCCTCATGGCGTGGGACGACATCGCCGATAAGCCCTTCGATCTGTCCACCTGTGACTCCCTCCCCCAGGGCCTCCACGCAAACCAAAAGTGTACGCTTCGGGAACTCCTTATTAACAACATCGACATCACGTCGATTCCACGGCGCTCGTTCCTCAAAGGCATGTCATACTTCTCCACCAACCCAGACCACAAGGAGCGGCTCCTCGAGTTCACCCAGACTGAGTTCCTCGACGAGTACTTCGACTACGCTACACGACCCCGGCGGTCAATCCTCGAGGTGCTTGAGGAATTCTCCTCAGTCAAGCTCCCGGCTGAGCGGCTGTTGGACATCTTCCCTCTCATCCGCGGCCGGGACTTTAGCATCGCCAACGGCGGAGAGCAGTTGAACCACCCGTCCCAAGAAGGAGTCACTCGAGTCGAACTTCTCATCGCACTCGTCAAATACCGCACCATCCTCCGCAAACCGCGCCAGGGCCTCTGCTCTCGCTACCTCGACAATCTACCCCAGGCCTCGACTCTTTGTGTCACCCACAAGCCCGTCCTCACTCCCATTCACGGCGTGCAGAACGCACAACGACCTCTTGTCGCCATCGCCACCGGCACCGGCCTCGCGCCGATCCGAGCCCTCATCCAAGAGCGCCGTACGCACCCCTCCCCAGGCCCGACGCTCCTCTTTTTCGGTAACCGTAATCGCGATGCCGATTACTTCTTTGGTGACGAGTGGGACGCGGCGGTGCGAGATGGGGACCTAGACGTCTTCCTTGCCTTCTCCCGCGACCAGCGTACCAAAGTGTACGTGCAGGACCTGCTGCGTCAGGAGTCGAAGCGCCTCGAGGGCATCATCTTCCGAAACGGCATTTTCTCTGTCTGTGGTGGCTCGACCAAGATGGCGGATGCGGCGAAGACGGCGGTATTTGATCCTTTTACCGAGGGGGCTGATGATGAGGACGGACGAAAAAAGGTATTGTCCTCGTTGACATGGTGGCAGGAGATTTGGTAGACTTTGCCTTGAATCAACGATATATAAGCATATATCTAGAGCTCGATCTATAGACCTAAAAGGGGCTTGTAGTAAATAAAAATCCAAGCCGTAATGGATATCAAGCACATGATCCTCACATTCCCATGCCAAACATTTCTTGATCAGATCGAATCGGGATGATAAGAGAGTTGGGAGTAAATGAATGAATGCTGTCTAATTTTTGGGTTTAAGAAATACAACGAGACGCTCTTACGCCATGATGGCCTTTTCCGTGGCTCATCCCGACAAAGTAAATACATGCTAAAATATGTCATGTTTTCCTGAACCTGTGGAATCATCCCAATTTATCCTCACCCAAGACATCCATGTCGTGCTATGAATCAATCCGAAACTGGCTCGCCAGCCCTACCGTTACTCCTTGCCCGGGTATATAAAGATATGAGATGGGATGCGACGAAGATGGATCTCCGCGCTAATTAAAATGTTGTATGAGCCGAGGCATGAGGGCGCAAATATCATTGCTCTTCCTCCCAGCTATACCGCCTCTCCGCCATCTGTGGCACGTGGACCAGCTCCGTGCCTAGATTGATACGCTCTTGGCTGCGTGCCGTATCCGGTTGGGATATGCTTCGTGAATGTCCCCTCGGTGAGCCGGGTCCGGGAAGCTGGATATCGTCTGGACGGTTTGGTCGCAGTGGGCCTGGTCCGCTTCGATCTGGTGATCCTTGTAGTCGCGAGGCGAAGCGCACCGCCTCCTCCATCGTGAAATTGCTCCCCAAAGTGTCGTACGTATTTTGCTCATTGGCGGTGGGGTCAATAGAGTCGCCTCGCTTCCTGATCTCCTGGGCGGAACGAGGTCGGGGTCCTTGAGAATTCCCTGGCATGGGGCCCAAGTAGACGATCTTCGACAGGTCGATGGGAGTTCTCTGGACAGCTGGTGCAGGGTGTGCTAGGGCCGAGGCGAGGGAAGCCTCATGGTTAGAATTGGATCGCCTCGGATCATCAACTTCGTCAAAGCTATGCAACGATGGTGAACTAAAGGGAGAGCCTGGAGCCGAGTTGCTTCCTGAATTGTGGGTAGATGAGATAGCGAAGTTGACCGTCAAAGGTGAAGGAAGATCAGTAGGGCGACCACTCAAGTCATGTCGAGGAGTGACGGGCGAGGGCAATGACATGGGCATGGAGTTCGAATTTGAACTTCCACCCCCTGGTGAAGTTGGCGAGGACAAGGACAGTTGTAAGGTAGGCGGGGGACGTTTTGGTGGAGTGGACTCATAGATTGCCTTCTCGGGAGGAGGCAAAACACCATCAGCAGGAGGAGAGTATGCAGGGACGGGTCCTTGAAGCTGCTGTTCCATCTTCCGTCTTGCCACTTGATACGCGGTCAGTTGGTGTGAGTTCTCTGTGCCGAGTTCGGTATCACCATTCCACGAAGTTGTGTCGTCTCCGTTCAGTTCTGCTGGAGGGATAGGAGCCGGAAGTTCGTATATCTCGGAGTCGGGCGCCTCGGATGGTTGTTGCTTGTTGTTCACGGCCCCATGGGCCGGCTTTAGTGGCTTCTTTCGTCGGACGATCTTGGAGAGAATCCGTTGGAGCGGGCTCTTAGGGGTCTCTGCGATGACAACCGATGCCGGGCTCTTGATTTCATCCAGCGAAGACCCTGCTCTCTCATACTCTCGCTTCTGCCGACGTCGCTTACAAAGCCACACGGCAAGGGCAATCAAGCAAGTGAGAAATACGCCACCTCCAACTCCAATCCCAACCTGTTGGGCCTTTGAAAGCCCACTGCGTGATGTAGCAGGGGGTGGGTAAGGGCTGTTATCGGGCTGCTCGATGGCAGTCAACACGACCTCTTCGGATGAGTCTGGAAATTTCGCCTGGTGAACCGTGAAGACAGATTCGTCGTATCTTGTAATGAGGTAAGATTCTTGAAGAAATGATCTGCCAAGAATGAAAGTCGAGCTGTTGCTTGCTCTACGGAGCATGAAATAAGGAATCGAGGGCTCGCCGTATTCTATCGTTCGGTTCATGAATGGGTACTGGAGCACGCTGATGAAGGCCCTCGAGGGCAGAGTGATGTTGACGATACCGGAGAGATCATACGGGTCGCCGAAATTATCGTTGTTATCGAAGCTGGATAGTACGAAGGTGAAAGAAAATGAGTCCTCCTCGATGAAACTGGCATACTGTTCATCTGAGACAGTATACAGGTCAAAGGTGCTGTTGTAGGTCAGGTTGAAGGCGTCCGCAAATCTGTCGCAAACCACTTCAGGCAGCCAGAGGTATGGGGTAGTGCTGTCGATGATAGCATCAAAGGATGAGTTCCAACTTGACAACATCAAACGCCGCGAGTCCCAGTTTCCAGGTGTTTTTTGATCGCCATCGACCACGACCTCGATTCCGCGAACGAGAGGACTTACGATACCATCGTCACGTCCCAAGGTGAAGTCGGTATTGTGGTTTGAGAATCGTGCCTCGTCGTAGCCGCCGAGCGTCAATGATACGGGTGAGTTCCCTGTGATAATGAGCATCAACTGGGAAGCGAGTCAAGGTGGGGGACGGTAGGTTTACTTACGGTAGTGAGCACCAGCAGTAAACCCAAAACTGTAACTGGGAATCCACCCAAACTCCTTCACGGCTTGTGTTAAAGGGGACTCTGCAACTGTGCCCCCAAAGTTGCCCTGCGTAATACCCAACCCGAAAAGCCCGTTTAGATAGTTTGTCGTATTGAGGGTCGCAATGAGCACGTTGGACATGTGGAAGGAGTCATAGCCAACTGTGATAATGTCTTGGCCATATTGGCCATTACCCCCATAGCCCAAATAATCGAGTCCAAGCTGCCAGATGCCCAATGGAGACCAGTGGGCGGATTCCTCTGGTGTGAATACGCCACCACGAGCTGAAATACAGTGAAGTTCATCTGCACCGAATTCACATCAGCACACGACTTGGCGGAATGAGGCACAGCACGGTTGGGGAGATCTTTACCCGTGCCAGGTATGCGTGCAACTGGGACAGGGTGCTTGTGTAAAGAAAAAGAGTCATAGGGTTGAGGACTTACTGGGGAGACATCCTCCTGATCCGACAGCCCAAAATTCGGAGAGAGATGTGCTCACGAGGACATCAAGCTCTTGTGAGTTGGAGCCTACAAAAAAGGTCACGGTGGACCAGTTCCCATCAATTCCCTTCCTACACTGGGGGTTAGGAAACCAAACAGGAAGAGAAAGCAGCAAGCAACTTGCCATATACTGGATGGTATTGAGACGGGGCCGGGATCGCGGGCGTGGGCCAAGCCTGCGAAAACCGCTCCTGTCGCAAGGATGGTTGCCCACATGTTGATACTTGGTATGGAATGCCGGAAATGTTAAACCGATGTTACCGATGTCGTGGGCCGGGCGCCTTGTCAATCATGAAGCGTCCAGCGCAAGCTTCTGCTCCTCTCGTGTCCGACGTCTGGGGGGGAAGGCGGGAGGGTGGTTTGGTGGGTAGGTGAATGTACGTCGATGGTCGCTTGTGAGCCCATCAAGCCCCGTGAACGGGAGGGGAGAGCCCTCGGTATGGCCTGCCAACCGAGTAGTTCGTCGAGTGAGAGGCGGGTAGGATTCGCAGGCAGGATTCGCAGGCAGAGCCAGCAAGGGAGACAGGCTGGAGGTTGATTGAAGAAGGGAAGGGAAGTCCACAACAGAGACGCGAGACACGCAGATCTGCGGGACTACCGACCGACACAGGACGAATACGAAGTGCTGCTCCTTTCCACAGGCCTGTGCTGGCTTCTGAACCTTAGCGTTCTGGGGGCTGCGGAGAGCGGAGACTCGACGCAGGCAGAGCGTGTTTGAGTGGGATTATACCGTAGTCACGCGTCGCAGGGATGCCGGGACGTCCACAGAAACAGGGCCTTGCCAGATGGAAACCAAAGACGGGTGGCGAGAGGGGCGACGGCGAACATTTTCTCGTCCAGAACTGCGGGACCGCGGCTTGGCAGCCCAGGGGATGGTTGGGATGGTCGGGATGGTCAGGGGTGGCCTCTCCTTCGCCCAGTTTCTCCTGGACCAACGGCCCCACGCAGCCACATAAATCTAACTTGAATCCGGAGCCCACGGTCTCGGCTCGCCTCGTAGTCCCCGTCCGAGGTCCAAGCCAGTGCTGCTGATGTGTTTGGTGTCGTCTCGTCGTTCATCTCACAAGCAAACTGCATTGAATGGTGGATGATGGGTGCAATGATGGGTGCAATGATGGGTGCAATGATCGATGAATGCCTCCTCACGGCCAACTCTCGCCAAGACCACAGCTGAAACATCAACACCTGTCTTTGTTAGCCCGGCCAAGTCCAACGTCAATAATCCGTTTGCTGCGGTATCAATGCCCACGACTGAAGAAATATTTGTGTATAATACGAAGCACATAGGCTCCGTGAGGCAACCAAGCGCTTGGATATGCGTCAGGATCGAGGTCTGTCTAGTCCAGGATGGGCAATATGCATACACGCGCCATGCCTTCATCACCAAATCGCTCCAGCGGGGATTCACTCTGTTCGAGACCGTGGCAGATGAGGAGAGACTGTTACAATGGCCCATAGAGGTTTGTGGAAAAACTTCCATATTACTTGTGCTCCGTACCGGGCATGCTGGATCAGATCCACCAAGAAGAGGTGAGGAAATAACATGGGACGGTCCAGTTCACGCCCATTCGGCCACATCCCCGAATGTCTTGCGTCGACCTGCCTCGGTGGGATTGGCGGGGTTATCGTCAAGATGGACAGAGTGTTGTGGCTCGTCGGACCTTGGCCGCACCTTGACTTGGCTCTGCATCCACCAGCTGCATCTGTTATCATGCTGACATTTGGGTTTGATGGCAATTAGAGTAGTGTCGCATTCAGCTATGGCCTGGCGGCTTGGTCGCCATCGAACCAGTTGATCACGCGGCAATGAACAGACAAGATCCAAAGTTCCACTTGGTGTCCGGGTCTAAGCACTGTCGCGGCGTCAAAGCAGCCACGCAGGTCGCCCACGATAGGAGGCGCACCCTCCATGACGGCTCTTCTACTACGTAGTACAACTCCCGTTGCAATGGCTGGAGTGACCCTACCAAGCGCCAGGCGTCCTGAGCAACTGCATAGAATGATTGGCTCCATAGGGACAGTGAGCATCTTATTGCCTGCAGCCGCCCCCCCCCGCATGGTCTCCATGGCTCCAACAAGAAGCCCAGGGGGGAGGTAAGGCAGGCTGGGTCAATCAATGCTTTGGTAGAGCAAATAGCCCACAATCCGCCACGCCATGGCCCAGTTCAAGCGCCAGTGCAGAAGCAGCCCAGCAAGTCCTGTAATATGGCAAAGAGGAAACTGACGGCAACTGAGGTTCCAGAAGATTCAGGGCCCCTAGCTCAATAGAATGAGATCATAGGAAACCTTAGCGGCAACAAGCTTGCCGACTAAGTTCAGCCATGGCCGCCGCTACGGTGGAGCCCCATTCCCCATCATGACTTGCAGGTACGGTTCCCGTTCCAGCTTTGGGGCGGACTTGCAGGTAAGCCTGAACAGGACCGTGAGCAAGTAGACAAGTCCTAGAGCAGGTGATGTTGGCATCGTGCAGTCGAAGGATCTCGCATCCCTGTCGAGAGATACCGGCTGCTTCTGAGTGCTGCTGCAGAGGAACGTGACTCTCACTATCCCACATAGGCATGGACAGCGAAGCCTGTTCAGGGCAGAACCGCGTCGAAAAACCTGCAGCCCGCCACCCAGCTTGTCATGACTTCGCCATGAGCCTGCGCTAACAAACTGACGATAGTTGTCAGATGTCTGCATAACGCTCGCATCCGGAGAGGTGGCTGGGGCCGGGAACGCGAATTGCCAAGTCTCATTTCAACTGCCGGTCTATGTCAGATGGCCGTGCGAATGTTTGTAAAAACATGATGAGCAAGTGCCGCGGGCTACGAAATGAGCCTGGCCCAGCAGCACCAGCAACACCAGCAGCAGCGGACACTCGTCTCCGGAATGTTTGATCAGGCGTCTTCAGTCTCATTTGCTGTCCCACGTGCTGCAGCCACAGATCCAGGTCTCGGGAGATGGGAGCTGCCTGCGGTGGGCGCGGCACTGGTGAGGGAGTGTGTGTCTTGGACGGACCGATGAGCCAAGTAGCATGATTTGCTGGCAGCGAAAGTGTTGCACAGAGTTAGTGTCGAGACTTTTTGTGAGCCCAAAAGGGCTGGTCGAGGCGCCGGCCGCCAAGAGAGATCGCCATGCAAAGGGTCGTGCATGTTCAGCCCATTACCATTCTGCCCGAGGTCATGGTCAGCACCGAGACAACGACCAGAGACTCAGGCCAGGTAGCGCGGGCCGCTCGATCATTGCCTGCGAAACAAGCCCCAACAGTAGTTACCATCATCGGAGGTATCGCTGGATACCGTCGGTCCCCCTAGATGCTCCATCGGGCATGCCGCTTATCCCCTGCTCCCCTGTTCCCCTGCTCCCCGGCTCCCCTGCTGCGGACCGTCAGCCCCCCTTACTCTGTTCATGCGCAGGAGTGGTTGTTGGCGTCCCCCGTCCATCGGCTCGTCCATCGGCTCGTCCACCCATCGGGGGCGCACGCCACCTTCGTCGGTGAGCTCATGGTAGGAGACGACACCCAAGCTAGGCCCCCGGCTGGCGGACAGGGACAGAGGCCCACTCCACAGCATTCGCTCAAATGAAGGCACCGCAACAGGCAAGCCCCGGTCTGTCTCCGCTGGGATTCCCCTCCCCCAACGGCCAATGCAGTGGGAAAACCTGCCTGCAGCCTGCCTGCTCTGAGTTGGTGCCATCGTTCTGACTGGTCCCCCATGTCCATGTTGCAGTTGCATTGCTCCTTCGTGGTCCTGTGTCGGTTCATCTGCTATGCTCCCGCAGCCTTTTTTGACTTCCATCCGTCATTTCCCACTGCCAACCGCTCAGGCGTCGCTCTCAACGCTCTGACGGTGCTGATGTCGCTGTGGCTCTTCTCCTCGGTCCATCAACGCGCTCTCGAGGCCCCGCCTCTCGTCCCATGGCTCATGAGGCTTCTGGCAATTGATTCAGCATGCAGCTTCACACTGCCGGGCTGCTGCTGGTCGCGGCATTGGCTCAGTCGGCCTCAGGTGCTGTGAGATGGGGTAAGTTTGGCCGGTTCAGCGATGTGTGTGCAATGCTAAACTCTAGGCAAGATATCCTAAACCGCCGAGCTTCAGAGCACCTTCCACCAAATGCCACCGCCATTGCAACTCCCGCGGAAAGCACCACCCATTCTCTCACAGTGTCGATACCCACAGAAGACCCAAGTCCATCTGCACCCACTTTGGCCTCCTCAACCTCCGTCACCACCAGCGATATATCTCACGCCTTTTCCGTATCCAATGAACCCGAGCAGTCGTCTTCGTCCATTGGAACATCCAATTCGGATCCAACAACATCTGCTGCCGACCATGGCACCAGTTATTCAACCTCGCAACATCAACCCAACCCTCTATCCTCCAACTCTCCATCAACAGGTCTCGATTCTCTCCCCAAGTCGATAGCCATATCAAATTCCCAATTGACGACCACCTCCACGACGGCCAATTCTACCCCAGCAGAAACAGACGGTAGCCGCAGGATACCCGCGAATCGAAAACGTCCCCCATTAACTCCAGACCTCCCTACCACTCCACGAGCCAACACCACCAGAGAGCCAGATTCGACAACAACCCCTTCCCGCCATGCGTCGGTACCATCGATCGTCTCGTCATTGAATGGCACTCAATCCAATGGTTTAACTACAAGGGTAATCTCATGGAATGGCACTCAATCTCATGGTCTAACTACAATGACAACCTCTGGGCCGCAATCCGACGCGTGCACGGAACTCCATGGGGATGAGCCTGTTACCGTTTTTTCCATTGTGTTCACTGCTACCGTAACTATTTATGGGAACCGCAGTGAATACACGCCACCTTACCCAACCATTGAGACCCCGGTTTATTGTGGTACAGGCTCTACAGTCCCTCCCATGGATACTCTCACGAATGAACCGCATCTCACTAGTGTTGGCGGATTCATCACAGCCACCAAGAAACCACCGGGGGCTTGTTCTGACGGCGAGGAGTCGGGTTGCGATGACGCTGCTGCTTCTAGTAGTTCCGATGATTCCGATGATTCCGAGCCGATCAACACTGAAAAGGGCAAGCAAGAGGGCGAAACCCAGTCATCATCATCGCGGCGAGTGACAGTCACATTTGTCACAACTGACAAGAACCCCTCTGCTGTGTTTCCCTCGGAGCCAGTCCCTGAATTTAGCCAGTCGGGTGAGGCTGGGAGCATTACTGTTCAGCAACACAAGAGCGTACAGCCGAGTGGTAGTGGCCAGGATAATCATCAGGATAATACTCGGGGCGGCAACTCCGAAGACGGCTCTCAGGACGACCCTCGGAAAGACCCTCAGAGTCTAGAGCAGAAGTCTCATACAGCCTATACCATCACAGCAAGGGCTGGGTATGTGATCATCAACGGCAAGACGTATTCTAGCCTACAGCCGGAGCAAACTACAACAGTAACCGTTAGTGACGGAACTTTCACCATCTACCCCACTGCTGTTGTTGGCGAGGGAGCAACGGTTACAAAACCACAGCCGGTAGGAACAGCCGTCACTGCCTTGACACCAACGACTGGTAGCGCTGGTGGACTTTCGGTGATCGTGTCAGGGTCAGAGGCAGTCGTCGACGGCACTACAATGGAGATCCCACCTTTGGGGACAACAACTACGGTGAATAACGAGGTGGTGTCTATTGGGCCCGGGAAAGTGGTGGTAGGTGACGAAACAATGACATTTCGCGCTGTTGGTGGCTACCAAACTGATGTTGTCGTCAAGGGAGGTGAAATGATCACTGCCGTTGGGCAGTCTATCTTTGTCTTCAACTCCACCACTTTGACATACGGCCCAGATATACCAGAGACATCCGAGGTTGTGGATGACGATACAATCACAATTGGCCCCTCGGGTATAGTTGTTGACGGCACAACAATAGGAGGTACTTCGGCGGATGCAACTGATACTACATACGAGATTGTCGGAGGCGCTACGATTACCGAAGTAAGTCCTTCGTTCGTGATTATCGACGGCACGACCTTCACGGCTGGGCCAAAAGCAAGCCAGGTAATCAAAGTCATTGGAGGGGAAACCATCACGATTGGACCAAATGGTGTGGTCATCTCGACGATGACGTTGAAGTATCCGTTTGGTTCATCAGTTGTGACAACCATTGAGGCATCCGCAACGGGATCAGATACGCTACCCGCCGAAACAGGGGCGCCGGAAATCGGGAATGATGATGAAGATAATGCGGGCTATTTACTCCAGCCAAGCCTAGCGGCAGGGATGACTGGATTATGCATAGCGATTGGCGTTTGGATTTGGCTTTAACGGGGCAATAAAAGGGCCGGAGAAGTGTTCTCTAGGGCTTACTGGTTTGGAACACATTACGGGGACTGTCTCTGGTCGGACTTGGGTTTGCAATATTATGATACCACAACGGGAGTTTTATTTGGATACAACGGAATGGATGGTAGCTTCAGGGTATACGAAGCATGCTGTGTCGTCGTCATCGAGGTTTACAATAGCACAAAATGCCGTAACTTGGCGAATATTATCACACATGACTTCAAATGCCATGACAAGCAGACGCGATTGATACCAACCAAGCCATTCATTCAGCAAACTGGGGTACAGCTGAGCCTAATACGAGAAAATCTCACATTCCATCCCGTCATCATCGTCCTGCCTGCTTTCACTCTGCATCTCGTATTCACACTGTACCCCGGCGCTCCACTTCGGCTCGCCAGTTCAGCTCGCCAGTTCAGCTCGCGGAGAGATTCGCGGTCAGCTGCAGCACACCAGGCAAACTTTGAACGGGGAGCCGGAAATGATCGGCGCGGTGTGTGCACATGATGGGCCTGGGAGCCATCTACATACCAGCCTCCGAGTCTTGGCAAACAGAATGAGCTCGACATGCTA
The DNA here is from genome assembly GCA_014621425.1 of Cylindrodendrum hubeiense. Taxonomy (NCBI): domain Eukaryota; kingdom Fungi; phylum Ascomycota; class Sordariomycetes; order Hypocreales; family Nectriaceae; genus Cylindrodendrum; species Cylindrodendrum hubeiense. Next base: position 45,479 of record JAANBB010000195.1, on the reverse strand, counting down.
AGGTAGTTGGGTAGCAAGGCGTGGATATATTCCTCCTCGTTCTTTATGCAGAACCAAAGGGAGCAAGTTATCAGACAAATTGATGACCATGATGAGCTACCTAGCAAACATGTAGCCAAATGGTTCACTCACTGCAAACTCCCAAATACCCCGCACGTGGAATTACTTCTCTGTTTCGTTTCGCGCGCCCTCATGTTTAAGGTAATCAGACTACTCAATGATGCATTCGTGCACATCCCCTTCTGTCAATAGTTGCGCCCATTCGAACTTGAGCCAACCGTGTATCCATACTGTCTCTTCTATTCTCATTTCTCCTAATATAACGAGTCTCCATTGGGAGGGGTTCTCCAACATTTGTTCTTGCCTTCTCAAGACCAAGTGATGAGAGCAACCAAGCCCTACCCCCGCATGATTCCCCTTAGCCACCTCGCCGACCCGCGCAAATCCCATCTCGCAAGCCATCATATCATAACTGTATGCCATTATCATATAGTAATATATGGCCAGCTTCAAGCGGCCCAACTCAAGTAAGGTTGTTATCAATCTGAGAGAATCCGATACCAACCCCCTCTCAACCTCGTCAACCATGGAGAAGAATCTATGGATAAGTATTTTTGCTTTCTGGCCCCGTTATGTGCAACCCAAGGCACCCTGGAGCTTGACACATTTTTAATGGATGGCGATGGCAGTGGTACTACGTGAATGTGGTCATATGAGCCTTCCGACATTCAAGGCAAAGCAGTTGGTGGGGTCCGGGTACGAAATATATCTTTTAACTTGAACCCACGCATACGAGGAATCTTAATCAAGGCCAGGTTATCGATTATATCAATGATCTATTCGCAGTGTTGAACAACAAATACTATCTAAAACTGTTGAAACTGCCTCAAGGGGCAGCGAGCGAAAATGAATTCTCACGCTTGCACACCGCCAAGCGAGACACCAGGCTACTTCGAACTTAAATCAACTAAAACAAGCACAACGCAATTCGCAAGCATAGGAAGCATGACCTGCTTGGCGTTTACCACCTTTGCACTCCCTTCCCCTTACCGACGCCCTCTGTCTCCAGCGGCGGGTACTCGTCCTGTGGGACATCCAGACCATTGTCTGAACCTGAGATGCCTTGATCCGCTAGGCTGAGCTTCAGCGCGAGCTCAAGATCATCGTCGTAGTGCTCGATGAGAGTCGACGACCCTGCAATGGGAGCTTGTGTGCCACGTGGTGAGCCTGGACCAGACTGCTTGTTCTTCTTGCTGGGTTTGGTCTTGTATGAGACGGCGAACTCGTATTCACCAGAGCTATTGCCTGGGGGAGGAGACTGGACATTGTCGGTTTCATTGACACCTTCCATGAGAGAGAGTCGGATGGCCTGTTGGATCTGTTGCTCATACTCATCCTCCACTTCCGCGGGGCGGGCAGCGTCCGAATTGCTGTTTGTAGGAGGCGTCGTGTCAGTGACACTTGGCTCAGGCGTTAGAGTATCAACCGTGGTTTCGCTGAACGTGGACGCAGTATCCAGACTGGCGTCAGCAGCTGAGTCGCTTGTTCGGCGCTGCTCATCGAGGAAGGTCTCCTCAGAAACCATCTGCGCGTACCGCAGGGCCTCTTCTTCGGTCAAGTCGCCCAGAGCTCCCACTCCAAAGCGACTACGCAGACGAGCTTGTTCACGAGCCATGTGTTGTTCCTCGTGCCGAAGCTCAGCTTCCTCAGCAGCAATGTAGTCAGAGACATCGCCACCCTGGCGGCGAGTTGTTGCCGGTCGACCGTGAAAATCAGAATGCTTTAGGCGGCGCTTGCGTCCCATTGAGTGGCTCGTAGAGCTGTACGCCCAATACCGCAAGAACGCACCGAAGGAAACGATACCACGCAGGACAGTCGGGTCAGGGTCCAGATAAATTGCACGGACTGCAGAGTAGGTATCCTCGTCAAGACCAGGGTTCATTGTCGTCATATGCCGAGGTATTCGACCGTTGGATCGAGCATTCACCGTTCGAATGGGGTCTAGGGTTGAGGCTAGAGGGTCCCAAGCTTGGACAAGACCATCGCTTCCGCCATGAACCAGATACAAGCCGGTGATCGCTAGACAAGAGACTTCGGGAGACTCAGTCTGTATGAATCGATCGGGTTTGATTCCCGTGTCTTTTGATTCGGCGCGGGCGTTCCAAACGAGAACGGCGCCATTGTCTGTTCCAACAGCGAGGAGTCTAGATCTGCGACCAGGGATTTCTTCCTCAGCTGCGAAGAGCGGGTCTTCGACTAATGTCAGAAGAGCGTTGGAGGAGGAATCTAATGCGCTACTAGATATGACGGCAAGATCTTGGCCCTTAAGCTCCATGGTGCAACTATCCCACTCGTGGAGGGGGGCTAGGAGGTCTGATGGCGTTGTTGTAGGTGACGGCTCAGGCGGCGACAGTTTGGGTGCCTCAGCAGTCTCAGTATCTTCAACTGGAGCAGCATCAACAGATCCGAAGAGTGATGGCTCAGGTTGAGGTGGCGATGGTGTCTCGACCGGGGCTGCTTGAACCTGCTCCTGAGCTACAAGAGTTCGGGAGTACCGCTGGACACGAGCAGGGCGGTCTTCCGCGAGACCACAATCAATTACGAAAATAGTTTCTCCAGCACCATTGCCATCGTCGTTAGCAAAGTCCACCTCCAACTTGCGCTGCATGTCCCATCCGTCGCAGACTCGCCTGAAGTGAGCCGGCTTGTGACGCAAGAACTTCTCGATCTCTCGAGCCTCAGCAACCATTTGACCTTTGCTCAAATTCATGGAATTCGAAGGGGATCGAGGTGAGTATGCGCCTCGCGTAGCATTCTTGTCCAAATCGTCTGGGCGTGCAACGCGTCGAGTTGATTCCAAGAGGTGCCAGGACACTGAGCGACCAGCATACCAAGCATTCTTAGTAACGTCCTCGCCCATGGACCGAGTATGCGAGCTGACAGGAACCTCTGTCAGATAGTAGACTTCACCCAAGGCATTCAGGGCCACTGCCCAAACTCTGGCTAAAGACCTTCGCTTCTGGCTGTAGTTGTCATCAATCTTGAGAGCAATGATGGGTACACCAGGGCTGAGGACCCAGCGGGCTGTGATGTCGCCAGTCGAGTGCCGTGGGTTATTTGAGTCACACACGATGGCGTACGACGTAACGATGCCAAGGGTAGAGCCAGTGAGCATACCTGCCATCGACTGGGTATTCAGAGGCACAGCGGATGACTTTGCAAGCCAAGCAATGCAGATTGCCTCTGACATCTCGGGGATCTTCGGTATGTCGGGATATGTATCCACGACGCCCGTATCCGAGTCCAAATAGCGTCCACGGTTCTCCTGGACGGATCGGTAATAGGGCCGGCCGCCTGGGAACCCTTCGCCAGTGATAATACCGTATGGCTGGCTTACATCCATGACATTGGGTGTGGCAGCAGGGCCATCACCTAGCCCATATGGGACGAGACCAGGGAAAACCTCATCCAGCTGCATTGCAGAAAAGGGGTCCGGGAGACCCCATTTCTCAAGCTTTCCGCTTGTGGGATCGCTAATGCTTCCGACCCCAAGATCGGAGGCGCCATGAATGGCTCTCGGCGGCTTCTTTCCGTTCGAGAAGACAGCGTGAATGTTGGTCACAGCCCAAGGTAACTTGGAATTGTACGTTAAGACCGCACTAAGTTTCTTCCCCCCTCGGACCGACGAGCCAATAACCCCAGATGACCCAGGCTTTCCGCGAGCCAGATTTCGAAGCAGGCGGGTTCTGAGCAAATACTCCTTTCTCCAGGACGCGAGGGGCGTGAGGCGAGAAAAGTAGCGAGCTTCAGACCGAACGAAATCGGACGAAGCATCAGTCCAGATATCTACGTCTACTTTGGATTCCAGGGCCTGATGTCCTGGAAAGTATCGCAGGAAGGCCATTCTCCATGCATGTGAGCTGGTTATTAGCGCGTAGAAGCGCTTCGATACCAGGGCGATCGCGGCATGGGAGTCGGAGTGCAAATGCGACAGAATGTGTGTCAGAATCTCTGCAGATATCGATCAGTATCTTGTGGAGGGGCGTGGAGACAAATCCAGCTCACCATTGGGGAATTCTTCAAGTTGCAATCCATCGGAAAGCGGTTCAGAGCGTTTAATCACTTTGAATCCTAGAGCCCGTTTCGGCGTGGGCGGGGTCATGGCATTCTCATATTCGGAGATTCGGTAGCCAGGGGCAGGGTCGTGTCCGCCCAGACTCAGTCCGCGTAGCTCCTCGTCGAGCAGCTCAACATCCACGTCATCGTGGGAGTCACGTCGCGACGCGGAGCCGGGGTTCTGCGAACCGCCGCTCGAACCGCCAGAGCGGATTCGATGGAGGCCGTTGGGGTCACGGTGAATGGGGCCATGCTGAGAGGAGGGAGTGGTTGAAGAAACGCCGGGGTGAGTCACAGGTGCTGGAATCGCAAGAGGCTCTTGTTGCATATAGCTGAAGGCGAGGAACTCGGGGAAAGGCTGTGACGACTGTGCACGGGGTGTTTGCACAGTCTAGGGCGTTGGGAGCTGAGGAATCGGGTTCCGTAGGAGGTAGTCGGTTTCGATATGGTGAGCCGTGTCGCTGCGATGAGCTGTAGGGGCGATGATAATGCGTTGGTGGACAATCAAGGTTGTTCCTTTTTTTGCCGCGCGCCGCGTTCTAGCGATATGAACTTCCAGATTACGAGTGACGCTACCACGCTTTGCCGACGATGAGCCGGTGCGATGAATGTTGTGCATCAGCAACCAATCGGCAGTCCCAGGAAGGCATCGTGTTGCTGAATCAACCATCGGCATATCACGATTGATCACGTTCATTTATCACGTTGGAAACTCTGGAGCAGGACTGGGCAATTGATTTATCCTTGGCGGGCTTTGCGCATCGTTGATGCTGACTGGGGCCATGACCACAACCATGTGGCAGAGAGCTGGCTCTGAATGGAGATCCCATCTGGGCTTCATGGACTCGACGTCATTCCTTAAACGAACCATTGTTCTCGTCCTTAGCTTCTCCACCAGTAGCGGGTGTTATCGGAAACTTGGGTCGATATCGAACTGTTCATGGTCAAGCGCCTCGGCGTGTCTCCTCGTAAAGAGTAGCCTGGAGCTTCGATCGGAACAATTGGAAACTCGAACTTACTTACCAGTTAACTGGGGCAGTCGACAAATCATACATCAGATTCAATTTCAGTAACATATTCTGTTCCCGGCCTTATCCGACGTTCTTACGTACTCCCGCAATAATACGGACTTTGGCTGTGAAGCCAACACTTACGTCATCATCAGCTCAATCCAAGCCTGTGTCGAGGTGTTACCCTATAGTAGGGAAATACCATAAGCATGGAATTTACCAGTACCAAATTGTTACCGAGTTATGTTCTTTCAACTAATTAGAAATGGGTCAAAGTAATATTGTGGCAGGAGTGTATGTGTGTATGTTTGACATTATAACCGACGCTAGGAAAAATAATATTCTGGTTAAAAGCGTTGTGGCGCACTCACTTTTGCCTCTCGCCCTTTCCTTCTCGAATCTTACTGCGTGCATAACTTGTGAGACTAGTTAGAGCTACACAGCAACGGTCTGAGACGCGTAACGTCGATACCAGATGCAGGAGTGGACGCAGGTGTAAACACATGAGTAGTAGTGGCGCAGTTATACAGACCCACATCTTGTTGTCCCTCGAAGGAAAAACACGAAAAGGGGTAGGATACCGGAAGCCAGGCTTTGCTCAGACTATGGTGTTGTCCTCGTAGACGCATCCCCACGGAACCCTCTCTCTACTAAGTCCCAGCTATCAGGAAGTCCTACCATCCGATCTCACTAGCCCATTCAAATCCAACGGCGGATCCTTCTTCGATGAGGCGATCCTCTGGCAACTAAGACCCAGGATCCCGAAAATTGGTTAAGCGGGTGCTGCTTTCTGCATGTCTTTCGGGACCGGAGGCCTAGCTCAGGACCGGAGGACTAGCTGCTCGCCTGGTCCGCACGGCATAGTTCTTCTGTCCGTTATCACACTGAATCACACACACCGACCCAGCGGGTCGGTTCTGGGACTGTGATCTAGACCGCTCGGTCTAGATCACAGTCCCTTCGAGACTCGAGGCTTTCGAGCTGAAGGGCGTGGCGTAAATATCCACCTCCCGAAGACGTCAGCTCGTTGCTTCTCTTGGTGCAATCGTAAGCCCTGAGTTTGAAGGCTGACCCGCTTGGGTGCGTGTTTAGCTGGGCCTGTTGGTCCCGTCTTCCCGTCCCTTGGGTTCCAGACCTCGGGTTCGGAGTCCACGTGTTGTGCGCTCGACCACGGACCCATTCTGGAGACTGAAACCAGCAATGGTCCTCGTATCTTCTATTAGACTGGAGAGAAAAGGAATTGAGCATGTCATCTGTGCATCACCAGCTGTGTGGCGCGAGCCTTGGATCGCGTTCTGGGTCTCCGTTTGAGACACCTTCCCGAGAGCCTATCTCCCGCAGGTCTGGAATCAAAGTGCTGCACACCAACATCACTTTGCAGCAAGATCGACAGTGTGCCACGCCATGGCTTTAAACACCTCATACTGTACGGTCACCCAAGGACCCTCTCTGTTGGTTCGAGCAAACTTCAGTGTCGATATGTGCTTAGTCTGGGCATGGTTTCCGTCCCGGACTGGTGGGTGGAGAAGTAGATCCACCGAAAACCCTCTCGCCCGGGGCCGAGGTGCCTTTCCCGCTGCCTGTCGATCTTTAGTTCAGGGACACTTTCGGAGCTCTGTTTGCATCCACGAGGCTTGAGAGAAACCCGCAAATATTGGGCAAACCTGTCCGAGCGTTGGTAGTCGTGGTCCCGCCAACTCTGGAATTTCAACTCAATTCGGCATCCCGGCTCGGCATGGGGGAGTGATGGTGGCCGGAGATGGTGGCACCAGCGGATCCGCGGGTCTTCCCGTCCCGCGGCGCCACTCTGTGGTAAAAGGAGCCCACCAAATCGGTCCATCTCGTCTTTTGCTTCTCTTTATCCTTCCCATCGTACTAATGTGACCGCCCACTAGCCAGATTGTTGCGGTCCTTGGTGGCTGGACGCGGGGAGCGATCCCGGCCCTTACAACTATAGCCATGGTTGCCTCTGCATTACTCATCGAGAGAGAGCAGCCCGTCTCAGCTAGGGCCGGGGAAGCACGAGGTTGCAGATGCGTGACAAGTCACACTGCACGCTGGGTCAGGTCTGCAGCAAGCAAAGCCCTGAGTCTCACAAAGTACCCTTGGCAATGGCGCTTTTGGCTCACCGTGCGACAACTGGGAGACGTGGTGATTGGTAGTTTAGTAAATCTGGCTATTTATTCGGCTGTGGCGGAAAGCGTTCAGAATGACTGCCATATCGACGGTCCAGAGAAGCCGGGATTAAGAACGACACACTTGCGACGTGAATAACTTGACCCCTGGATCAGTCGCCGACTGTAGTGTTTGAGTTCCTGCCTGTTTAGGCTCAACTCCGATAGTAAAGATCCAGCCCCCTTGTCGACCATTCGCATTGGTGCCAGGGGAGAAGGAATATTCATCCGTCGCTTGACAGGGACGTTCCAGTTGGGCAAACTCCCAGGGCGTTCGCCTGATCGGGGCGTCATTAAACATCCACATTCGGCCAATGCTAGTCTTCGATCTCGGCGACGGTCTCGTCTGGATCGGAACGGTGCCAACGCTTGCTTGACCGAGAGACCCGAACACTTCTGAAATCTCTTCACCGGGCCGAGCCATGCAATCTTGATTACAACGTGCCCATGCCAAGGGTCACCCGCCACAGGTGTATCACAGCGAGTACGTACCCCCAATTTGGCCTGGGGAAACGGCATTGACGCCGTTGTCAGCCACTGTAGGCAGAAAGCCTGGGGTGTGGGCACAGCCATGCTCGCCAAAGTGAACCAGCTGGCGTCTGCGTAGTGGGAGGCTTTCTTGGTGACTGACGGGGTTGTTTCCTTCTGCCGTGCTGTCAAAAGCGACCTAACGAGGCGCCAACCCCCAAGAACGCCGCCGCTCATCCCGTATCAAGGATGGTTCAAGACATACAGGCACCGAAAAGCGGTGAGGTTCGCCCGTGGCCTGGTATTGGACAGGCTGACATGGCCGTTCCATGGGAACCAGCTCACCGGGATTTGGTCGCAGGACAGCAGCACGAGCTGCAGAACCGCTTCCGGCCAATTTAGCCAGGTCAACTAGATGCTGGGAATGCTGCGGCGTGGGCGGGGGTTTTGCGGTTTGCGGTGGTTTTTGGCGAGACGCTTGTGGTGACGCGGTCTAACGGCGGTTGAAGTGTCCGTACAAAGCATGTTATTCCCGTCAGTGGTACGCAAATCCCGACGGCCTTTTGTTGTTGGGGATCAGGACAACCAGGATCTGGGCTTCCAGGAACGCGGATGGGCCGATTCACGGGCGATCGAGTTGACGCCCAAACTCAGTGGCCACCCCGCCTCCCAAGGCACCAGCTGTCAGTCTCCATGCCATGACACAAGACGTACCGCTGGGACGGTTCACTGTGCATTACCTGAGTAGCTAGCTCGAAAGACTCTGTGCGTGGAATTGGGTTCTGCCCTTCTCAGCGGAATCCAATCAAGTGGGAACGGGGCCGCTGGCCCTTCCGCGGGCGATCCTCCGTGCTAATATTACCCGTCCGGCTCCAATGAGAGGGTTGGGCGCGCGGGACGATCCACCAGGTTGGCACAGTCGTTGGGAGCGACAGCGGGTATCTGCAGGACCGACGAGACTCAAAATCAGCTCATGGCGCTGCGACGGGAGTGGAGGTGCAACGCAAGTCATGTCATGCAGGAAAATGCCCCCAAATCTCCCAACGCATGCCTGCCCGTGGATATGTGGTCGTGGAGTAGGGGCCAACGGAAGAGGCGAAGGGACGCCCCGGAGGCGAAGGGGAGGGGGGTAATCTGGAAATACTCCAGAGACGGCGATAGACGGCACAGAGTTCGTCGGCCGAACAAGCTCGTGTGTGCAGGAGTGACGCACTCATGCCTACACACATATGTGCCTACACACACGATTTCAGACTGGCCCTCCAGGCACTCCAGGACGGGGCGTGTCCCGATCACATTGTTCTCGGTACGATTGCCGCACCGCCAACCATATTTTCTTGGGCACCGGTCCGCAACCAACTCGTAACCGACTGGAATGTTGCATCGAGCCATCATCCACCGGCTTCGCTTTGGTCGTCCTTGGTGCGGAGAAGGTCGGTTTAAAGATGGATTAGGCTCTCTCCCTAGGTCTCTGCTGCTTGGGAGATGGCCACTTCTGAATCGGTGTGCTGCACTGTGCTGAACCGGCGCCCACACCGGCGCCTACACCAGCACCAGCACCAGCGCCAGCACCAGCGCCGGTGCCAATACACTGGTAGCCATGACACAGCATAGCTTAGAATAGATTGGACCTCACTAGGAGGGTGCTGGTAGAGTGCCCATCGGTTCGTCAATCCTAGGTGCAGAATCCAAGATGAACGGCATCAGGTCCAGATACGAACCGCCGATCACGGTTTTTCGTTGCTTCTTTCTTCCAACTATCGTCTTTGGCGCAACGTCAACCCTTGATGTGGGACCTACAGCACACAGAGTAACCACAGGCGGAATCCTGGTCGAACCGCCCCAGCCGTACGACCGCGGCACGGTACCAGGGACAAGGCATCTCGGAGCCACCCTCGTCAGAGCCAAGAAGTGGCGGCCCGGGATTCGTGACGAAAGGGGGTGGCATCTGGGACACATGGCCCTGTTGGGGTTGCGATCCCCATGTTTCGGTATGCAGCATGAAGCAGGACAAGAGGCGCAAGTTGCATGTTTGCATGCCGACTCTGGCATGGTGATGATGATGATAGCGTCGAAGTCGTTGGACTTTGTCGTGTTAATCATGGTTCATATCATGATGAGCAATTTAGTTTGAAGGAACCCTTCCTTGCACTCCAGGACAGCGCAGGGTGTTTCGTAGTCACAGGCGACGCTCCCCGAGATGAGAGGTTGGCAAGAGATCAGGATGATGGTGTTTGATTGGGATGATATGAGCGTCCAAGAGAAATTAACATTGGTGCTGATACCCTACTTTGTACCATCGGTACGTGTGAAGAGAGCACACCGAATTGACTCGGCAGATCTAATGACGTCCACCATGGTGTGCGTGGTATGTTTAAGTGTCGCATCCCATTGCCACCCGGGATCCGTTTGGCACTTCCAGCGGTTTGATTGGCAGCTTGGGCGGTTTGGGCGGTGGGCTCTGTGGACTGATGGGAGGGGTATAGCTGAAGGGATAAATCTGCTGTGTGTCTGACCAAAGGTTAGCGAAAGGATGACATGGTCTGTTCACTGGCCCATGCTGTCGGGAGAGGACAGGAGCTAACGGGGACTTTGGACACGACAGCAGGCGAGGCGCAGTCGGTTCGCTACCTTGATACGGGTCGACACATGAAGACCGCGGATGGATCATTCTGAGAGCAAGCACCTCGGCGGGCAAGCGACATTTGCGGTTGACCAAACCATGGATGGATTGATTTGGGCTTGGAGGCGTGCGGGGACGAAGCGACCAGGGCTTCGGACAATTCGTTTACCATCTTCCACTAACGGGAGATGGGCCGACGAACCCTTAGGCGTGACGCCTTTGTGAGCAGTGGCGCCAGCCGTCGTGAGATGGAGGTATGGCACTCTTAGATAAGCTTGTGTGGTCTCTCCGCGGAGGATGAGGCCGATGACGAGAAAACAAGCGGGTAATCCGCACTTCGATGGAAGCCCCAAACTTTGCGCAATTCAATTCATGCCCGTTGGCTGCACCGAGGCTCCACCAATATCAGTGGGTTTTCGCGGGAGGTTCCAACTCGCCGGCACGACGGAGGTGAGGGATGCTTGATTGCCAGGATGCGGGATGCGGGATTGGGAACCAGGTTGCCAGGTTCGATGCAGGTAGGGGGGAGTGTATCGGCGTTATGATTCGGTCCGGTGGACAGTGTGTGATGCACTGTATTTCATCGCACACCATGACAGCAAGATAGGGACCGTTTTGCCATGGCTTGCGAATAACCACCCCGAACGAAGTACAACATTCACAGCCAGACAACCAGACAACCAGACAACAGGAACGAACAGATGAGGCGACACGGCACGTCAGGCAAACGCCATGCCAATAATAGAGACGGGGCCTCCTTCAATCATCTTCCCGCTCTTTGCGCCGTGGCTCCAGAGGCCCGGGTCCCAGACTTCCCGGAGCCAGAATGCTGGGAACATGGCAACGGCAACGGCAACATGCGAGTCGCGAGTTCGGAAGCGCCGTGTCGACGCCAGGTGGTCGCGCTGCAGCCGCCCGCATTGCTCGGGTCCAAGCAGAGACCAAGAGAGACCAAAGAGAAGAGCGCAGAGGAGGGGGAGGGAAGAGATCCAAGACATCACCACGACAGCCGCTGCAGCGCGGCCGGCAACAGTGCAGCACCAGTGCAGCACAAGCGCAGGCGGTGATGCTGTTTTGTTCCCAGCACAGTGGAGAGACAGACGCCATGTTCCATGTTCCATGGAGGATCGATCAGTGGTCCATGGCCCATGTTCGCCCGGGCCCCCTCCCAGGGCTTCGGGCCTCCTCGCAACCGCAATCCCGGCTTGCCTTCTCCACACCGGGTACACCACCACCATCCACCACCATCCACCACCCCAGAACCTACCGACCCATGCACACGCAAATCCACCGCGAGAGGGCGACGAGCAGTTTGGAGGACGGATCTGGGTGGGAGGACGACAGGGGCTGGCCCACAACACCCAGTCCTTTGCTCCACTCCCCACCTGCTGCCCAAGGCCGCCGGGTCGGTGGCTCACAAACTGGCATCCCGCTGGCAACTGGCGCCGTAGCCCCGGGAGCGTTCGTCGCCCATCTTGTCCTCAGCACACCCACGGACTGAGGGCCTGTGTCCACTGGTCACCGGCCACTGGCTGCTGGCCACCGCCCCTTGGCCTCGGGATCCCGTGGAATGGAACTCCAACACCCACTTGTTCTCTCCTCCCGCGATTGCGCGCAGGGGGTTCTTCGCAACCTCCACCCCCCCTCACCCCCTCTCCGACAACCGCCAGCTGCCCAGCAGAAGCCAGAGATGTCGGCATGGTCATTAGTACGTGCGTACTACGTAGTAGTAGGTGGCCAAGAAAGCCTGCAAAGCCGGTCTGCCACGCCTGCCAGCCCCAAGACCAAGCCCGTCGCCAAAGCAAACAGGCCACACAAAACACACCACTCGCTACACACCCCGACCCGACGCCATTCCCTTCCCGTCCCCAGAGCCCGGACTAGCCTGCACAAGCCCGCGCAAGCCTGCTTGGCTCTGCCGCCCTCTGGGGCCCTCTGGGGCCTTCTGGGGCCTCTGCTGGGCCACTGTCGTAGTACCGTCGTACGGCTGTCACTAGGCATTGGGTGCTCGCTGGCCCTGGCCGGCCTCGGCCCCTGCCATTCGCTCCGCGTCCTCTGTTCGTCGTAGCGCCGGGTCGCTGGTTTCCACTAATACCACCGCACTGGGCTCACCCACACAGCTGGCCCACGCCCTGCAGCAGCGCATCCTACACAGACTACAGTACGCAGCCATAGTGCAGAGTTAGTCCCCACGGGCGGCCCAGCTAGATCGTCCACAGCAGCGGGACAACTGCACCAACTAAGTAGTCCTCCCTGCCCGCTCCCGGCTGCTCTCGCTCCTCTTCTCCTCCTCTTCCTACTTCTACGCTTCTATCTCCACCTCCATCTATCCCGAACTACTGCGTCATGGGATCAAACCTCTGAACCCTTGGGCCCAACACAATCTGCTCCACGCAAGCTCGTCGCCGACGCTCCTCGATTGACTGTCGCCGCTGCCCTGATATCTCCAGCTCCGTTGAGTGTGGCTCTTGCTCGGCCCGACCAAGCGCTGTAATCACCAGCCAACGCCCGCTGGCCAACTCATAAGAGACCCCGACCATCCACGACCTTCTCCAAAAATACGACTGCCCGAACCTGAGTCGACGCATGTCTTAGGAAGAGACTTCATTTATTGGATTAATTTTTTCCACACGTCCGACGCCATTTCTGTTCAACCTCGACTTCGTCCACCGTCAGTCGACGTCAACAAAAGCGCATCGCCGGACCTAGTCAACTACGACTAACCATCCGACCATCGCCAACATGAGCTCCTCAGCACAGCCAGGGGCTTCCGTCCCCAAGGAGGAGAAGGAGAAGAAGGGCATCGGCAAGGTATTCTCCCGCGTCAAGACCGTCCTCAAGCGAAGTGGCGAGAGTTCCTCTAAGCGTCTGTCGACCATCGCCGCCAAGACGCCTGCTCCCAAGGCGGAACCCGCCGTCAAGAGGTATGCATTATTTTCCCTTTGAGAAATATCGCCACGCGGATCATTCCGTCGATACTCTACTCCCCATATCTCTCCGTTGACGATGGTGGCGGTTTGACTTTGGGGCTCCCTAAACCCAATATCGATGCGTGGTAACTAACCCTCTCTCAGCGAGCCCGCCCCCGTGTCCAAGGCAGAGGAAGCCCGCGCCAAGTACGAGGCTATGGAAGGCGTCTCCAAGCTCACTCGCAGCCAGCTGTTCGAGGAGCGTGCCAAGAAGCTGGGCGAGCGCTACGGCCTCGAGATCAAGCTCTCTGAGCTCCAGACTGCATCCCCCGACGACACTGTTCTCCGTATGGACAAGCCCATCCGCATGCGCGTCCGACGAACCTGCCACAAGTGCAGTGCTACCTTTTCGTCCGCCAAGGAATGCCCCAACTGCCAGCACGCCCGCTGCACCAAGTGCACCCGTTACCCTCCCAAGCGCACCGAGGCCGAGATCATCGCCAGCCGCGAGAGGCGGGCTGCCATCATCAAGGCTAACAAGGAGAACGCCCCCATTATCCCGGACTACTCTTACGCCTTTAACGAGAAGAAGATTGTCCTCACCCGGCCCAGCAAGACCGGTGGCCAGGACTTGGTTCACAAGAAGCCCCGTCAACGAGTCAGGAGAACTTGCCACGATTGCCAGACCCTTTTCATTTCCGGTAACAAGACTTGCGAGAAGTGCGGACATGTTCGCTGCACGGATTGTCCCCGAGACCCGTACGTTGATCAATGTTTCATATTTGTCATTTATCGAGGTTGTATTCTAATTAGTTTTACAGACCCAAGAAGGACAAATATCCCTTTGGTTATCCTGGCGATGAGTTTGGTCCTAGCAGCATACCTCACTATGAGTGTAAGAGTTGCAAGACTATATTCCCGACTGGCGCCGACAACGGCACCAAATGCAAGAAGTGTGACCAGGAGAAGACGGACGAATCCCCACGTGTTCTGCCTCGCAAGGTAGAGCCGGAGCCCGACCCTGAGATATTGAAGAAGCTTCAGGCCCGGCTTGAAAACCTCAAAGTTGCATAACGCCAACGATGAGCTCGGGTCGACTTTCGACTCCCAGACAAGCCAAGCTTGTCATTGGAGTTAGGGGACGAGAAGCGCAGCGGTTGTTTTCTTTGGTCTTTCTTACTACCACACCAGAACGGCGAGTGCGAGGTGGCGGCTGCTGGAATATTTATGGCCCATCCCGATGAGTCGAAAAACTACCCGCCATCCGCAGTCCTTCTTTCTTCGATTCAACCACCCGTTCGCATGGCATAACCGAACCCAGTACATGCATCACACATTCCGGCACGACTAGTCAACAACGAGCATCGCAACATGAATACTGTCTGTTCCCACGAGATAGAGGTTGGAACTATTTTTCACATATACGACATCACGATCTGGATTATTCAAGCGCCATCTTGACGATCTCTCTGTATTCATCAATCATTTACCACGCGTTTAACGAACTAAGAGTGCTGTGATTTTTGAGCGAAGAGGACGAGAAAGGGACGCTTGCTAGCGTGCCAATTGGATGGCCTTGTTGGGGAGGAAACGCCTGGATTCGTGTTTTGGAGCTCGCAGCGACGTCGGAGAGGGAGGCGCAAACCAGGGGACGGATACCATGCAAGCGGGCTGAATGGTTAATGGATCTTTTAGCGACAGCGAGAAGCGGTGTTTTTCCTTCTCTCGATATGAAAATCTTTGGGACATTGTCTCGCATCCTCATTACGAGCCAGACGTCAAAATAACGAACTCACTATTCCCTACCTAGGGGAACGACATCTGTATCTCTCTGCGCACTCGTGTCTTGTCTCACCCATGTCTCGCCCTCGAAATCATTGCTCGCTCCGCGAATCCGCACCCACAAGCGTGTGATGTGCGTAGCTTTCCGTTTATGGTGATCAACACAACCCAGCAACCTGCTACCATGACGGCCTACTGCTCCCTGGACTGCAACAACGCAAATTTCTCAGTAGCTTATACTTGGAGTTGGAGTAGTCACTGCTCAGTTATCTGTTATGCTCAGAGCCCGAGGCATATGTGCTAGTTCGCAGTGGCGAAGTCACAAACATATGTTTATGACTGTTGCCCACGGTACATGCCGAAGCCCAAGTGATCAACCAATATATTGCCTCAGCCGTGATTCGAAGCTCACATGTCACATTATCCATCTCGACGCTATGGCTTCGGCCCCGCTCCAATGCACTATTCCCGCCCACTCGCCCAGACACAAACGTCCCCGACTTACCATCTTCCCTTTTGAGGCCCTCCTGGCATTCCCCTCGCCACGCCCGCCACGCCCGCCACGCCCTCCACGCCCTCCACGTCACCCCGCACCCACTCCCGCAACGGAAAGGCAGCGGAGCAGGTCCGAGACAAAGGGTCAGCTGCACACCACCAGGCAGCCATTACCAAACCAGCGGTAGCGAGCACATAATTGTTTCGACATGTCTCATCACAAATGGCGGGGCGAGATGACCCACGGACCCTTTTTCTCTCTCTCTTCCTTGCGTGGCATAACGGCCCATGTGGTTGCTTTTGCGGGTGGCCGATGTTACATTGCCAACGGGCGCCGACTTGCTTTTTGAAGGCCGCCGAGGGAGGCGCTTTTTGGAAATAGCTGCAGGAAAGAGGGTGGGTATTTTGTTTACGAGGTTGGCAATGAGGAAAGCTTTGGTGTGTCTCATTTGTTGAAGGGGCGGTGAGGATTGCTTTGGTGGCACTCACATTGGCATCGGATGGTTCGGGCTGGTTAGGTTTACACGACGAGAGTTTGTCTGGAAGTGTTTGAGACCATCGTCCAAAGAACGCTTATCAGGTCCACGCCGAGTCCTACTGTAGAAGCTTCATCCGGAAAGACAGGGACTGTATAAACGTAAATATCACTCATGGACATGATCGTTGATGCACTGCATACCTAGGTAGGTACTTTGTAGATAAATATTTGTATGTATACATTCCAACTAATAACGTCAAGGGACTAGTTTCCAGCTACACGGTTCTGTGCCGCACACCAAATCCTTCGCTCATCGCCCGTCCAACCAAAACTCACGCCCGTCCATACACACGTATTTAGGTCTTCTGCATATGGGCCAAAGAAGAAGAAGAAGAAAAACCCGGCGTGTGCTTATTCAATCTGCGCCCCCGGGTCCTTGACGGCCTCCTCCCTTACATAGGGTTCCAACGCGAACCTGGCCGCATGAGGCACTGAGGCCCCTAGGGCGTTTAGGCGATTCACCTTGCGGCCTAGGTACCTCCCAGTCCCATCCATGCGGTTATTAAGGTGCGCGTATTGGTCGTCCGTCTGGCCCTGGGCGACTGCGTGTCGGAAGCCCTCGGGGTTGA
The DNA here is from genome assembly GCA_014621425.1 of Cylindrodendrum hubeiense. Lineage (NCBI taxonomy): Eukaryota > Fungi > Ascomycota > Sordariomycetes > Hypocreales > Nectriaceae > Cylindrodendrum > Cylindrodendrum hubeiense. Next base: position 28,795 of record JAANBB010000195.1, on the reverse strand, counting down.
GAATGGGCATGAGTCGGTGCGTGGGGTAGAATCGACCTCTAATCGATTGCTCCTTGAACACAACATTCTCCTTCACAAGGGCCCAGCGCCAACGCTTGCCGGGGCTCGTCGAGTTGCGCCACTGACTTTCATCCCTAAGGGCGATGGGCAGGTGCTCCTCGCTAACGACGTTCGGGGGATCAGAGTCTCCCTTCACGGGCTGATAGATGTGTCCGCGGAAAAAGACGCCGCCAGGGAAGTCTTTGGTTGTAAAAATAAATCGTAGGCCCAAGACCCCTGTCTCGGCCGGAACGTTGAACTCGGCGGGGAGCGACCTCAGACGGAGGGTATCTCCAATCTCAACACGCTCCGCTCCGAAGAAACATCCGTAGTATGTAACAGTCTTGGCGTTCGGGTCCTCGGATAGCTGGGTCCAGAGCGAATAAGAGTAATCGACCTTGGCAGCGGCCATCTTGGAGGCATCGAGGGTAATCAGCTCCCGCTTGTTTCCGTCGTTTCCTGGTGCTCGGAACATGCCTTCCCAGGGAATCTCATCGAATATTTTCTCCTTGAGGTCGGGAATAGCGACCGGTGGAACAGTGAAAGCATGGAATGGTCTCATATCGCCATCGAGCTTAGTGACGTTCTGTTGTTGAACTAAGCCGTGTCCTATAGGCATGAGCTCATGATTGCCGTTGGCAGAGGCAGCAATCATGCCAAGACGCCAGGTGGTGCCGTTCTGATACCAAACCAATTCTCCCGCGCGAAACATGAGAGATGATTTGAGAGCCCATTGAGTGATTTGCGGTTGAGGTTGAGGTTGTATTTGGTGTTGCTGATGTTGCTGCATCTGAACCTGTGGCTGCGGAGGCACTTGGGGCTGGGCCTGAAGCTGAGGCTGAGGTTGTATTTGAGGTTGAGGTTGAAGCTGAGGAGGAGCTTGAGCTTGGGGTTGGAGCTGAGGCGGAGCTTGAGCTTGAGCTTGAGCTTGAGCCTGGGGTACAGGTTGTGGTGTAGGTTGAATTAGTGGTTGAACCGGTGGCTGAACTGGTGGTAGAGATTGCACCTTAGGCTGCGCTACAGCACCAGTGGGAACCGGGGAGTTTTGAGCTGTTACAGCCGGGGTTGATTGTGAGGAGGTCGGACGCGGAACTGCACCGGTCTGCTTAAGTAGTGGCTGTCCAGGTATCTGGGGCAGTGGGACCGGAGTGACCTTTGGAGGCAGCTTCTCGGGTTTCGGTGCCTCATGGGTGATGATGAGAGTTTCCTCCATGGCAGCAGCTCCTTTGGCCAGATTTCCCGCGTTGCAGTGCGCGCAGCAGCAATCTTGGTAGTCCATAGAGGTCGAGAGCAACCAGATCAGATGGACGGCGAACTCTTGCGGGCTCTTGAAGAGCTTGGCCTTTATCGGGTAACCGGAAACCCAAAGGTGCTTCGATTTTTCATACAGCCAGTATCCTCGCGGAAACTGAACATACCATGAGCTCCCCTCTGTCAGTCTTGTTAGTTCGATCATGTCAACTCACTCCAAGTTCAGCTTACCATCCGGATTCGGGCAGAGCTCTTGCTTCAGCAGGATACCCAATTTGACTCTCCACTCGACGAACCTAGGATCATCCTCAGCTAACCGAACCATTTGTGGTTTCGTCCTTGGTGCCTTTTCTGCCAAAATTGCGTCCTTCGCCGTCTTCTTCGTGGAGGTTGTAATGGGTGCGGTCATCGGCCAATACCCTGGGCCGGTGTCTGAGCCATCACTTCTGGCTACCCGAATGACGTCGAATTCCTTCATGTCCGCCATGACGAGCGGTTTTGGTCAGCCGATTAGCGGCTACAAACTCCAGGGTGGTCTGGTCGTGGTGCTGACGGGATCCAAGAATCGCGAGGTGATCTCAGAAGGTCCGGGCTCAGTGTGGAGCAAAGCGTCAAACGCGGCCCGACAACGCGATGGTGAAGCAGTGACTGCAACGTGTCGAGAGAGCACAGCTCTGGCTGGACGGATTACACCTGCGCGGTAATACAAAATGACTCTCCGTGATTGACATTCATGGGCTGTGGCCAGCGCTGCCGTCTTGCCTCAGCCTTCTCACGCCTAGCTCAGCGCGCCACGCAGCTGGTGAGATTTCAAAGAGGTGGTTGGTCAGGTGATTAGGCCAGACAAGAGCCAGAGCCGCTTTTCGATGCTGCCTGCTTAGTGAGACTCGCGCCGTTCAAGTCGGTTTTAATATCGATGAAATCCGATTGTTCGCTGTCGTCCTCAAGCTGTCCTCATCCTTGGAGCTCGGAGGTTTGAAGGGATGGGTTGCGGATCGAAGTCTTGCCAGGCCAATCACAGCTGACCACGCCAAAGCTGAGTCAGCACGTGGTACTCCAATGCATCACCCTACCCTGGAGTTGACATCACCGTTTTCTTGAAGGTAATAATTAATCTTGGGTTCTATAAACCTGTGGCTCCAGAGGCTTTCTAGCGTGCCGTTTGTGCGAAGGTTTCGAGTTTCCTGGCTGGGGCGGTAGGTTTTATTGCCAAGGTTCTGCATCCTTTGGGGATTGATATAGATAGAGCATGCATGTGCACGCTCAATTTATATGAGGTTGACCTCCAACATTGGAACTCAAGCTTAACTTCGAAAGACTGATGTTTTACTGTTATTTTCCGAGGGGAAAATGCGCAATATATCCCATTATACTAATTTTATACTGCATGAGAGCCTCTTGGTTTGCCATGGAATCTACCACCCACGTCTTCGGGGGTCGAACCCTCCAAGATAGGCACGGCATCATCATCTCTCCGTCCATGAGCCAAGCTCGACAACATCATTCCAGACCCGATGTTACTTGTTTCACTATGGGCCATACCACTGTCTGGACCATAGACATGTTGCTCGTGCGACCGCGAACTTTGGGTGTGATCTGTGCCATATGTATTTTTGGGTGCTTGTGGATTCTCTCTCCCCTTCAAGCATTTGGGTACGAAGTGAGCCCACATATACTGCCGGAAAGGTCGTGTCGTACCAAACACAACGAACGTTACCAACGGTGGTGTAGCCCCCGGCAAGAAGAATACGAAATCAGATTTGGCTTGTTCCAGACTCAAGTTGGCAGTTTTGCTTAGGTGACTGCGATTGTTCTTCGCCTGGCTAAACACCTCGGCCGTGATAGTCACCAGTTGGAATATCCTAAATAGGGAACTGTGAGCACATCTCTTGGCAACTGGTGTACTGAATAGACCTACCCCAAGGCGACAAAGCCGACAGCAAGCCGCAAGATAAGCCACCTGTCGTAGATTTTCTGTCGGGGCTGAACTCCCCCTGCAGTCGAAACCCGTGACTGGGCACCAGATTTGGTAGAAGATTTGCCGTATTTAAATTGGAAGGAAATGAGGGCGCGCCTGGTGTAGATGTATCGACCCAGGATGCTAAATAGCATAACAGCGCCTCCCAACAGACCAACAGACACTGCTCAACTGTTAGATGGGTAACCTCACACAAACGAAAGTGAGACGTACTGCAGAGATTCGCAATGACGAAGAAGCCTATAGTGTTGTCCTGAAGGGCCTTGATTTGCAGTAGACAAACCATGAGGATGGGGATAAGAATGGCGGATGCTTTGGCGGCCGCGTTGGAATACCGGAGGCTGTGTACCAGAGCTCGGAGCTGAAAAACCGACTGGAGCAAAACCGCACACCAGAAGAAGATGAGCAGTGCCTCAATGCCATAGCAAGCAAACTCTGTGACTATGTATCAGTATCGGGTTCTAAACACGAGAGGATCAACGTACGGATGTAAAAAAGCGCCAGGTCCAGGTCTACCGAGCCACCGGCGAGTGCAACCACTGGATTCCCAACATGTGCAACCTTGTAGCGGTGTTGCTCCAGTTTGATATCCCTCCATGCGACGATGGTATGGATCTGCTGAGCAATCGAAGCCGCGCCTCCAACCACAGTGAAGATGGCCAAGAGGAAGACGTCTGATCGGATTAACACCTGCTCGATCATGCAAGGAAGTGGGCGGCGTCACTTACAACTTGTCCCCTCACGATGTACCCAGACAAGCCATGCCGTGAGGAGGCCTAGGCTGAGGCAGAAGATAGAGTAGACGAGGACTCCAATTGCCAGCCCCAGCACGTCGGGGAGCAGCTGAGCAGCCATCTATCCCTCGTCGATAGTTCTCAAGACAATAATAGATGCCAGTTTGGGCCTGGAAGAAGGCACAGATAACAACGGCAAAAGCAAAGCTCCTGCATATGATCGACTCAAGGGGGCAATTGAGGATCAACGCGTGGACATCTCAACCCCAGGATCGAATTTACGCATCTGTACCCGGCATGACCAACGTGTAACCCTAGCTTTCGTAAGCGGGGGATTTTCCCCTGGGAAATGATCGCGAAGGAAGCTGGAAGATTGGCGAGTCAGTTGGACCCGACAATTCTGGATCAAAGGTGGAGATGGCCCCACGAAAACCACATGTGAAGCTCAGTTGAAGCTATGGTGGGACTTTTGATGCGAGGATCGTGCATTTTGGAGCCAATGAGATGGTTCAACAAGAGACACCGAGACACCGGAAAACTGGACTCGGTCTGATAGTTGCTGGTGCCATCCCTAAAGGAGGCCATGCCCGCGATGAACTGGTGCCAGAGGCGTCAATAGTGGACGCCCCGAATTCTGACATTTTGCCTCCAGATCCGAAAGGGCCGACTTTGCAATACCAGCTCGCGACATGGTCACCAAACGGGTTCGAGATTCGTCATCAGGGATCACACGGCTGATCTACGATGCGAGTGCGTCCCACTAAATGTTTCATCACGGGCAATTGTGTGTCATGGCGTCGGGGTGATTTCCAGATTCCTCTAGGGCGGAAGCGAAATCGGCTACGTTGGGGAGTCCCAGCCAGGCGGAAATTTGAATCGGCCAATCATGCGCGTTGCATGACTTTAATGGATCTCGCTGAAACTGCGGCTGTTCCAATTTGGACAAGACGCGTTAATCTGGACGCACGTACTCCGTACAGATGTAGGTACGTATGCAACTCACTAGCCACACTTGGGAGCGTTGCACTGCCACAGGACTCTGGCCTCCACGACGCGTGAACTTTGCAGCGCGTCTTCCTTTGTCAAGCCCGGCGCACGCACAAGCTTGTGCCACAACAGAGCCTCTTTCAAACCAGCCCACTTCCTAGATCCTAGCTCGTCTCCTCGCACAACGAACGGGTATAGGACGGGCGGACACCACTGACATGGGAGACTCCCGCTATACTCCCGGGAACCGGGCATTCCTCCAGGCCATCCTGGCACGAGGAACAATTACCTTTGAAGAGGCCCGGCCCGTCCTCGCCGAGATCTTCACTGCGGACCGTGGCGACGACAGTGAAGTTCGCGCAGACCAAGTTACGCAGGAAGAATTCAACGACTACATTGACGTTGCATCAGAAGCGGCGTCACTATTCGACTACGAAATCCGAAGTACCGTTCATCAAGTCACGAAGCAGCGTATTTACGCCCTGGTCAACACCACTTCGGATCCGCAGACCCAGCTCGCAACGACATACAGCCCCGATGAACTATCGTTCATCAAACGAGTCCTCGATGGCATGTTCGAAAAGTACAATTCGCCTCGCATGGAGGTCCTCGCCATCGCCGAGATGCAGGCTATCAAGCTAGCCCGACCGGATCGAAGACAGAGTCAAGTCGATGCGGATGCACAGACGCAGACACCGGGAGATAAGGCTCTGAAGCACAGCGAGGTTGAAAATGTCCTGGCAAGCCTCGTTGAGGGAGGCTGGTTTGAGAAGAGCGAGGAAGCCTATTACAGTCTGTCACCACGAGGCTTGCTGGAATTGCGGCCGTGGCTTGTGGAGACATACAACGACCCGGATGCTGACCCCAGCGAGTGGCAGCGCATAAAGTTCTGTGAGGCCTGCAAAGACATTGTTACAATTGGTCTGAGATGCGTCGAGCCAAACTGCAATTTCCGGTTGCACGATATTTGCGAGGATGCATTCTGGCGAACGCGCAGAGAGAAGAAGTGCCCGAAATGCTCAAACGCATGGTCAGGCGAGAAGTATACTGGCGAAAGAGCCGTCACTATGACCGAGGCCTTTCAGAGAGGCCGAAGGCGAGGAGGCGGCTGGCAAGGAAGCACACTGGCTGACGAAGCCATTCGCGAGGAAGGGGGCGGGGAAGACGCTGAAGAAGATGCGGACGATCCTGAGGAAAACATTTATGACGACGAATGAACGGGCCTGGTCTATGGCATTACTTTGGTTCGAGATACCCATAACCCGAATAGAACAAAATTTGGCATGAAGCGCGCAGTTGCTTAGCCGCCCTTCTTCGTCAGCCCGGCATTGAGAGTTGTCGTCGGTAGTTGGCTGTCGATCATAGCGTCACAGTTTACAGCGCGGGGCCAAGGACAGCATCATGGAGGGGTGGCGCGTGATGTCATGTGGCGGTGCCAGGCATTGGCCTGGAGCTCCCCGCTTGAAATCAACCAAGCGCGCGCCTACCATCGTCAACGCACTACCGTGCCTCGAGACATGATTGTTCGACCCGGCGGCCTCTTTGTTCTCACATTTGAATAAATTCCATCGACCAGCGCATTTTCCGACCGAGCCCCGTCGAAACCCATCGCACCGAGCTCGACACGACTGAAGCCGCCCAACATGTTGGAATATTTCACACCCAAGAAGTTCAAGAAGAACAAGGCCGACAAGGAGGTCGCAAAAGAGGCCGCGCAACCAGCCGAGGTGGAGACAACAGGGGACCAACCGCAGATGCCTGACATCGAAACCGTTGTGGATGACACGCATCATGAGAAACCCAAGCGCCACAGTCTGGGCGAGTCCAAGAGTGAGCGCCGCTCCAGTTCCGACCACCCCCCGCTGAGCCCAGTCCTCGACAAACACGACGAATCATGGCTACAGAGGATCCTGGAGGATGACGGCCCTCCTCCTCCTTTGCCCCCGCGAGTCAAGACTCCTGTGATCGATTTCTCCGACAGCGACTCGGTCTTGAGCAATACGCTCTCCGCGAAGCCGGACGAAGAGGCAGACAAGGGCAAGGGCAAGGAGGACGCCAAGGGAAAGAAGAAGGACAAGAAAGATAAAAAGGACAAGAAGGACAAAGATGAGAAACATCCAAATCGGTTCTCGCTCCTGTTTCACCGGAACAAGAAACATGGCGACACGCTCAAACCCGAAGATGTCACCTTGGACGAAGCCGAGCGCGAGAAGAAGGACCTCGGCAACGTCCTCGACCGACTGAACCTCCAAGCGAAGAACAACAAGATAGTCTCGTTGTCCAGCGAGTCATCAGACCTTTTGCAGCGCTTCACCCAGATCTTCAAGGACCTCGTCAACGGTGTGCCGACGGCATGTAACGACCTCACTAGTCTCTTCGAAGACCGCGACGGCGCTATTAACCGTGGGTTTGAGAAACTGCCCTCCTCGCTACAGAAGCTTGTAACACAACTACCCGAGAAGTTGACCACTTCCCTTGCGCCTGAGCTCCTTGCTGCAGCCGCAGAGAGCCAGGGTCTCAAGGCCGAGGCGGCGGAACTTGGCGCCAAGGAGGCAGCGAAGAAGCTCTTCATGCCACAGAACTTGACCGAATTGGTGACGAAGCCTGGAGCGATTGTAAGCATGCTCAAGGCGATAGTAAACGCCTTGAAGTTGCGCTGGCCAGCCGTCATGGGAACCAACGTCGTCTGGAGCGTTGCCCTCTTTTGTAAGTCCCCAACCCCTACCTAGGGCTTCTCAACGCCGCCTAACCTTCGCTATAGTGCTCATGTTTGTGCTATGGTATTGCCATAAGCGCGGCCGTGAAGTCCGTCTGGAGAAGGAGAAGTCTGAGGCGGAAACGCCTATTGACGGAAGTGACCGCATTGAGGAACTTCCAGATGACCCGCTTCTCCCGGCGCCGGACTCTGTCTCGGCACGCAGTGTTGAAGGGACGACGAGGGCTCCGCCAGAGCCGGTATCACCGATGTCGCCAATATCGCCGGAGACAGAGTTTCCGTACCCACCGGTTGGACAGCATACTGTATTGGAGCCGAGTCGCCGCTGAGGCTGGTTCTCTTGCGGTTAGGATGGACCTGTGAATATGAATACGACGGTAATGAACGCGACTTCTGTGATTTGGATACACATAGAGCAGGGATTGATATGCCATGGATAAATGAATACCTAGCGAGTCTCTTTTTTTATGAGCATTACGTAGATGAGTGACATATCTGTTTTCTGCGATATACGCAGCGGGTATCTCTGGAGCCAACCAAAACAAACACCGTGATGCACCGCCAGAATTATTCCTTTTAATCGTCCTGGACCAGTTCCTTAATCTCCTCCCTGCCTGGCGCCAGAGCCACGGCCTCGCTCTTGTCACTGACTCCTTGGCGGTCCGTTGCGCCTCCACCATCCTGCATCCAAAAGTCCACTTCGTCGATGATGTCGTAGACGATGTCCTCGGCGATCTGGTCGCAGTAGCGGGCCGAGACGGCGTTGATTTTATCCAAGCGCCCTGACTCGGGCCGGACCATGTCGACCTCGCCCCCGGTGGTGTTATAATCGGGGGGCGGATACCAGAAGTCCGGGCCGAAGTTTACCTCTGCGGCGCCGCCGCGGAACACGCTGACGGCCGGGTAGTAGCCGAGCATGCCGTCGTCGAGGCCCTCGCGGGCGCCAACCTGGGCCGTTGGGCGTGAGGCTGGAGGGAGGAAGCCCAGGAGGTTCTCAAAGGCAGTGCCCATGAGCACCCCGTTCTTGTAGACGCGGATGCAGGAATTGGGCAGAGTGCGCATGCTTGGGGTCGGGTGGATGGGACCTGGGGCTTCGGATGAGCTGCCAGAGCCCGTAGGGGCTGGGTTCATGAGATCCTCGAGCTCCTTCGTTGTGTGGTACTCGATCTTCTCGAAGTAGGTGTGTGCCTTGAAGCGGATGGGTACGCGATCGCGCACAATATTGGGTGCCTCGGTCGTGAGCGGGGGCTCTTCATCGGCTAGATCCACGGCTGGGTTATACTGTCCCGACATGATCTTGCGGTGCAGATGTTCCGAAGGGAGCTGAATCTCCAACCCAATCACGTCTCCCTCCTCGATTCCCTCGCCGGCGGGAAAGAAATCTTTGGGTCGCGACATGTGAACCTTTTCTCCAGAGACATCTCGGATTCCGTAACTGTAGGCATCGAACCCTACAGGAGCATCCAACGAGGCCTCGCGCCGCGCCCAGCCCATGCGCACATGCTTCCCGCCATCTGATTTAGCCTCGCCTTCCTTGAGCTTCCGAATTCCCTGGGTGATCTTGCATTCCCAGTACGATCTCCCTTCCCTCACCGCGACATTGGCTCGGGCCATTCGAAAACCTTTGTCCGTCGTCAACTGGCGCGCTGACTTGTCAAAGAAGACGTGCCCTGCCGCATCCTCGAAGCTCATGCGCGGGCCGAAAGGCTCTGGCTCGGTCTGCCGATAGTAGATCATGGAGGGGAAGAGGGGATCGGCGATGCAGTGCGTGTATCGGAAGTTTTTCTTGTTGCAGACACGTTTCGGGGGTTAGTATGGATTACACAACGGCGGATACAAGAAGAGGCTCACTGATCGGAAGCTTCCAAGAACTCAACCAACTCGCCATTGGGAGTCTGGAGTTCATGATGGACCGTCAAGACGGGCCCCCGGGGCAGCTCGAAGTCGGAGGCCTTTGGGGGAGCGAGCTTGTATCGCAAAGGGCTGGATTTGCTCTGTTTGGGTTCCTTGGCGGCCTTGGGATCGGGGGTTGCGCGCGCGCTGTCGGGGCCGAGATTGCCGCCCTTGGATTCGCGCTTCTTGAGCGTCTCCTTCTTCATGCGGGCGGGCTTGGAGCGGGCAGCCTGGGTGGCATCGTCGGGGGCCAGGGAGTCGGAGGGCTTGACTTCGGGATTGAGCGGGGAGGGAACAGCTGGGCTGTGGCCTTCGTCGAGAGCTCGCTTCTGAGGGATGGAGGAGAGGGGCGCGGTAGGAGTGGGCTCCCGTTTGGGACTGCCGACCTCCGAAGAAGCCATAGCAAGGGAGGGAGCGAGAGAGGAGGGAGTAAGAGAGGGGATTGGAATCGTCAATTGGGTCCGATGGAGGAGGTGGTGATGACGATGCCGGGTAAAGATATGGAGCACGGATAGCGATAAGCGCGCAGGCGCAGGAGCAGGAGCAGGAGCACCAGCACAATGGCAGGCACAACGACTGGCACAGCGACTGGCACAATAACCGGCACGAGCTAGGGTGAGGTACCGAGGTAGCCTTGCGTCGAGTGGGATGAGGTGCGATGGTGTTGAGGCGTGCTGCAGGCAGGTCTGACCAGGCGCGTCGTGATTTGGTAAAGCGCTGGGTGTGGCGCGTCAAAGGCCGGTGCCAAAAAAAGAGGGCCCGATCTCGGCCTAGCGCCACTGGATCTAAGTCGGTCGGACGACGATCCCCTGCGTGAGGCCCGGGAAACGCCGCAACGTTGTCAAGTGGCCCTAGAGGCCCTAGAGGCCCTAGTGCATTTTCTCCGGCCCAGCGCGAGCCAATGGACGGGCTGCGAATGTAATCGAAGACATCTCAGGGGCGACGGAGGGTCTCATGGGAAGCTTTGACAGAGCCGCGGCCAAGCTGACCCCACCAGAATCACCAAAAATGCGCCGGCGATTGCCATGGGATTCTAGGGCTCCAGGTGAGTTTGCGCTGCCGGTCGAGGCTCGGCAGGGGCTCCGGGGCCAGGAAGGACGGCGCTGTAGATAATCAAATCCGGCAGAGGCGACAGAAGCGAGTTCGCGGGCCTGCGGCCCCGGGACAGCGCCTTGGGAACGCCCAGTGAACGCCCAGTGAAAGATTGCGTGCCCCTGGACCCTCTCAGCCCTCCTCCTCAACAGGGGCGGCTTTAGAAGGGTTAGAAGGGTTAGAAGGGTTGGAAGGCCAAGTCTGTTGACAGGTCGCCCGCTCCAGCCCGTCGGAACGGGGTTTCTGGCTTGCTTTTTTGGCTAGGTCGCCCGTCGTGCGCTGGTTACCCCAACCCACCGCCTCTTTTCGCCCGCTGTCATCATCTCTGGCCCTCATCACCATTGTTGATCAGATCACATCGGCGCATCACCCACCACGCAGCGTCCCATCACCATCTTCCCCTCACCCTCACCCATCGCCCGTCGCCGCCGTCCATCTTCCCCTCCCCCTCCTAGCCCACTTTCGGCACAACCTACCCAGGCAGAAACGGGACAGGAAATCCCTGGCCCTGGCGGTTTGGTCGTATCACGCACGTCACTCCCGGCCCACGACTCGTCCATCAACGGGAACGCTCAACCGCACCCTTCACACTCTGTGCCTCGTGCCGTCCGCGCTCTTCTTGCCCGCCGTGTTGGCTATCTGGGCTCTGGGCTCCGGGCTCTGGACTCTGCGTTCTGCGTCGTTCTGCGTTCTGGCCCTGGCCATTCCCGGCGCTGGTCCCCCCTAGTCGCCGCCGTCGTCGTCTCCCCCCCCCGTTCTCTCGCCGCTCGCGGTCCCTGGGGCAAGGTCCTCCTGGCCTCCGAGGTCATGCACATGCACCTGCCGACATCCTTCTCCCTATCCACTGTCCTCATCTTATCCACATCAATCCATTAAGGCTAAGAGACACACGGAGGGTCCATAATCCACCCCAGCTGGTCCCCTCAGGCCCATGCTCGTGCGTCTGCCGACAACTTAACTCTCGTCTGTCGGGCGTCTTTTCCTTCCAGGCAATTCCTCTTTGCTCTGCTCTGCTCTGCTCTGCGCTGCTCTGCTCTGCGTGGCTCTGCTCCCGCTGCTCTGGCCTCTCTCACCATCCCACCAACGCCCTACATAATATCAGTGCGCTCCGTGGCTGTGATCTCATCCCCCGTCATCTCACCAGCTTCAAGTACCTGGTCACCCCCGTCCCGAGCTGGTGGTGCCAATTTAGAAAGCCCCCTGCTGTGTGCCAAGCACTGCTTCGCCTTCGACGCCTCGATTGCCTTCGACTACTACTACCTGTTGGCCCCCGCGCCACCCTGACGCTTCTGGCTGACTACAACCTACTACGTACTTCAGACTTTGTACACCGGCTTCACCTCCAATTCAAATCTCGACTCCATCTACGCCTGTATCTGCGTGCCCTAACATCCCTCCATCTCCCTCCCCATTTCCCTCTCCACCGTCTTCCCCATCCCTCCCCGACTTACGCCCCCAAGTCGCAAACCCAAATCGATATCTACGACTGTTAAACGCCTCGGTTCGGGTTTTGGTTTGTCATCGCTGCTAGACTTGGCCTCGAAGCCGCCCTCCCGAGTTTCCGCTTGCAGTCGCGTCATCCCCCGGGACCACTCGCGCCGACCCCCCCCCTCCCATTCGACTGACTCGGCTCGCTGGGGCTTTGCCCAGTCATCTGCCTCGACTTGGCCTATCTCGTACCCCAGTGGTCGTCTCGATCGTCTGACCACCAACCCGTTCTGATACATTACATACATACACCCATCTACTGGTCTGCCGTGTACCTTTTTTCTCGATACCGATTCGAGAGACCTCGTACCTGCTCTGGTACGTCGTATCCACAGGACCCGGCGCCGGCACTTCTCCGACCTCGCCTCATTCCCCATCGGGCTTGTAACCAACTGCAACCTTCCTTGGCTTGCACGCACCAAGGCATCTCTTTCATCATCAAAAGGCTGCCTATCTCACCACTTTCGACCACTTTCGGCCCCTATCCCACGCAGCCAAAGGCCATACATCGACGCCCATGCATGTAACAGCCCTCGTTTTGTACCGGACCAATCCTGCTCGTCTCTAACACACCCTCCTGCCGCCCTGCCACTTTCAACAAACGCACTTCTCAGCCTTCTTATTTCATCGGCATCTCTACTTGACCGTCCCGTTCGCTCCATGGGAATGAGCGAGGACACGCAACCAAGGGCTTCATATAGCCACCAGCGCGAGGCCGGTTCTGTACGAACCGCCTTGCCCTCAAGGCCAATGTCGTCTAAACCTAATGACCCCCCTGGGGCATCTTCTCAGGAACGAACCAGACTTCCGACTGACCCGGAAAACCGTGACTATCGGTCAAAATTTGGTGATTCCCCAGGCTCCAGAACAACCCCTCCCAGCGACTCAATACCCAAGGTTCCCAGCCCTGGCTCTTCAAAATTGGAACATGGCCCCAAAGCGAGCCCCCCCCCTGGAAGCAATCAGGGCCAAGGCCAAGTCTGCAGGTGAGCAGCTTCTTTCTTAGAATCACCGACCCCTAGCTGACATCGAGTAGCAATTGCGGTACCACTCGAACTCCCCTGTGGAGAAGATCACCCCAAGGCGCGACGATTTGTAACGCCTGCGGCCTCTATCTGAAAGCTAGGAATGCTTCTCGTCCAACCAGCCTCAAGAGACCCCCGAATGTCGTTCCCGCAGACCCTCCTCGAACTACCCCTACGAAACCCTTTCAGGCATCTTCGTCAAAGAACCCGCCTAGCCCGAACCCAGCCACTTACGTTTCTGCCGACCAAACCCCTGGAGGAACTTGTCCTGGTGGCGGTCGGTGTAATGGAACAGGCGGCGCTGAAGGATGTAACGGGTGCCCTGCTTATAACAACCGCGTGTCCAAGAGCTCTCACCTTAACGTCATGCAAAAACGACAAGGTTGCCAAAGTCAAAGCGAGAGTGTGAAGCCCGAACCCGTCCCTGTCGACGTCAACGCCCTCCAGGGCCAATCTTCCAACGCAGCTGTCGTTATTGCTTGCCAGAACTGTGGGACGACCATTACCCCCTTGTGGAGACGAGATGAAAGTGGCCATACCATTTGTAACGCTTGCGGTAAGTTTTTAATCCTCAGAGCCTTTGATTTGGTTGCTGAACATGCCAGGATTGTACTATAAGCTTCACGGTGTTCACCGACCAGTGACTATGAAAAAATCAACTATCAAAAGACGAAAACGAATTATCCCCGTCACTCAGGATGAAGAGATGGAAGATGCCATGGACTCAGTCGAGACACCAAACCAGAGCCAAGAGCAAACTCCTGAGAGGGGAACGATAAACGATGATGGGTCTATCAACCTGGGCTTGCGTCGGCGTCCAGAACACCCTCTCACGATCGAACCGCATCCCGTCATGCGCTCGAACAGAAGGATGTCCCCCCTACCATCCACGTCCGACCTCGCGGCGTATCATCAATCCAACAACATGCGCAACATGCCTTCTTCACTTAACGACGACAACAGACTCCCCCCGATGACATCGATGACGACCGCTGCCGACAGACAAACCTCTCTTTCTCCCGCCTCTTTCCTCTCGCCGACACGGAAACGATCCTTCTCTACGACCGAGGGCGAACCCTTCAACGTAAACGAATCTGGACAGGAGAGCACGAAGCGTGTTTCATCGATACATATCAAATCGATCCTGAACCCCTCGAACTCAACCGGCAGCCCCTCGAACACGGGAGCAGGGAGCGACGACGGGGACTATTCTCTACCCCCCATACGGTCGCCTGGAAGTACAATCGCCTCGGCTCCGAGCCCTGGAGCTTTTTCGAATAGGGACCCCACCCCGGGAGCCCCGCCGGGCTCGCGCGATCTGAACATGGAGAGTGAGAGGCTTAAATCCGAGCGCCGAGCTGCTCTCCAACGGGAGGCTGAGAGGATGAGAGAGATGCTCGCTGCCAAGGAGCGAGAGCTACAGGAGCTTGGACATGATTGATGATGAGGTGGATTCACGACGGGACAAGTCAATGACTAATGAGGGTTCTTCCATGTCAGCAAGGAGTCATTGGAACACGGAACTATCACGAACGGTTGGAGGGTTACGGAGCCCAGGATGGGCTGGCGCTTTTGGAATTCACTCTGCACACAAAATTCCCCACGGTTACAGGCTCATGATACCGGGCGCTACATTTTCAAGGAATCGGATCGTTTGCAGCAAACTTTTCTTCAAAATGGGTATGGAACTTGTCCGCATAAGACTAAAAAGGGCGGCTGCGACACCGCGATCTCCAAAACCTCTCTACAATGGCATTTTATATGCATATATAGATCTGGCTAGGTAGGCTGGGTGGCTCGCGAGATAGTTTCTAGGAGTCGTAAAAGGAAATGCGATGGAACGGCGAAAGAAAATGTATTCTTAGCCAACTTCGACAGACGTTGATTTGGGGCAATTGCTGTCCTGTTTGATTTACACCGGCGGCGGAAGCATGGAATGAGCCAACTTGCCGTGCCCTGGAGGTCTGCAGGAACACGAGACTGAGTCGCTTTGTCATAGATGACAGGAATATACATATGCAGACAACCCTGGACGAGGTTGCATTGAACGCCAGCCTCAGCAAAGCATCTCTTCCATCTTTACTCTTTTCTCGCCATTGTGAACTCAAGCGAAGATGGTGGCATTCCCGAGGAACGCCATGGGCTCATTGGCTACACAATTACTTGTCGTCATTATGACGAGACTTTTGACTGAGGTTTCGCACCATGGTCGGCGATGGGGCTGAAGTGCTTCTCCAGCCGAGGGTAGCACATGAACTGTCTACAACAATGGCACGATAAGGCTATTGTCAGGGCAATTGTTCCGGGTGTAAAAATATGGCGCCACAAGTGCAACGCCGCACTGAGGCAGTATTTGCGGCTGGGTAACGATGGGAAAACGTGGTTGAGCTGATAGCCATGGGGCGAGGAGAGAGGGGAAGCAATCACAGGGATCAGGGGGATTGTCCAACCAGATAATCAGGCTCCGCGTGTCGGTGTGCCCACAGGTGGAGAACTTTGTTGATGTCGTCACTAATCGGGTTTGTGGTAAATCAGTGATTTGGTATTCGTTTGGTTTTGCGGGGATTGGTGAGACTGGCAAGAAGATATCCACTTGGTGAGGCCAGTCCCCTGTTCTTGGCAGAACCGAGGTGACAGGGTGTCGGATCTAGTTGTTTTTTTCTCTGGAGACAGATTGAAAATGCTGCCCTGCTAGTCAGACCTTTAAAATGGTTCTAGAAGAGGACAAGGCCCACGCCCAAGGATTGCTGCTAGTCGCTTCGGGTTTATAACGCAGATGATCCCCGCAAGCCGCAGGGCTCATGAGAGGATGTTGGTTCGTTCTCTCGGCGGAATTGTAATAGTAACTGGGTCATCCACAGCGCCGTAAGACGCGATATCCCAGCAGGAAAAAGTGACACCCACGTGTGGTCGGTGTCTGCGGTCGGTGTCTGCGGTCGGTTTCCGAATGCGAGATAGCTGAATGCAGCCACCATTCTAGCCGACGTTGGCGCAACAATCCATGGCAAATTCACCAATCCAGATCGTCGGGGAACTCGGCTAAAGTGTGACTAGGCAGTATCTAGCATCTCTCACTGTGAGAAAAGCCTAGTGAATATCTCAAGCGCCAGGCAGATGCCGACCCAGCCCTTAGTTCGAGGACTGGACGTCAGTGCTAACTCGCCCTAACTCGCCCCAACTCGCCCCAGCCTTCCAGTGACCACTTGGCCGGGTTTCCAAGTGGGCCGAGATGCTCGCAGGCTGATCGATCTCCGATCCAGAATCCGGTCGCAATCAGATGGGGAGTGGGGTTTGGGGAAGGATGCGGCCTGCGAGCTGGAGAAACGGATCTGGGGTTTTGCAGAGCAGAGTGTGGTTGGTGGGAAGCGGTGATTGGAGAGATTGTGTGGTGTGTGGGTGTGGTGAGCCAAGTTTCCCTGTTCTTTACGAGGATGGGCGTCATGCAGGTTGAACCTGAATGGTTCATCTTTCCAAGGGGGGCATATGCCTACATATAGTTGACGCGGCAACCCACCCTGGAAGTGAGAGAACGAGACTTGTCCCTTTTCCCTGTACCAGGTTAAGGTCCATGAGAGACCAGTTTCTGGACACGTGCCTTTATGATGGCCTTGAGTCTACGCCTTCAAAACACGTGTGAGCAGAATGCCGACAAGACTCTAGAAGTGTACCACGTGCTTCAGAATGAAGTAAGCTCCTCATTTGGGTATTTGGACTGTTATCATAGACTGGAACCATAATGCCGCGGGTCATCGAAAGAGGACTGGAAGATAAGTACTTGAATACTTAACACAATCTCTCAGGCATAAGAGACTCAATAGCAGTCTACTTGAACGCGAGGAATATGACAGAAGATATTGTCAATAAAATAAGTAATCTAGAGTGACATGAATCACACCTGTTACCTGAAAATCAACAACATTAATGTTCTACTGCCATCGAGTTGTGTACTAAAACTGAGCCGCGTACCGCTGGCTTTGACACTTTGCCATTAAGCGAGATGAGCTGCGATTGGGAGTAAAATTATCATTCAAAATCAACTCTTGACACCTCAAACATAACTTTGAGATCAAAGAGAGAACAGCAACGTAGCTAAGCCGTGGAAGTGGAACAACCGAATTCATATGTGACTGGCAGCATACACAGTCACTGAGAGCTCTATCATACGGGAGAGTATAAACACTGGAGTAGACAGGTAACACGACACAAACCCGATGGTATGCTTTAGAGCGAAATGCCGTTGAAGAAAAACCTGTAGTATGGCCAAGTTCTTTCCTGGACTCTCGTGTTGACGCCGCGATTGGATGACAAAGGGTAGGTGATTGCAACGATAATTCGGACAAACGCCGACCTGATTTCTTTGCCTGAAATGAGCTTGGGAGTACCTGGCAATTATCCTGAGATGTTGAAAGTGTTGCTTTGGTGTTTTATTGGGACGCGTGCAATCGATTTATTTGTCCAGCCGTAAGTATCTATAAGTGGCCTACACCGTTATTGTTCTTTGGTCAGAGCTCTCTACCATATTGTCATATCTTGCAGTTGGGCATCAAATGTTATTACTATGTAATGGGTAACGGAGAAGTTGACATGTTTTGCTGAGGGTACAGTCGCTGTAAGCCGTTTTCTATCCTAGTGTTCATGTGTCATCTATATTTGGGTGCTGATATCCTCAGCTGGTTCGGATGGAACATGGCCAATGGACCAACCAGTGGCTACTACTGACAAGACTCAGTTCTCCTGGCCACAGTCTGGATGGCTACGTATATTTGACTGACGCGTCACCTGGTCTGGAGTGAGAGCATTAGTACGCAAATATAACGGACTAAAGAAGGAGTGAGGGACGGAATTTGATATGCAGTGTGGTCTTCTCCTCCTTGCATAGTGACGAAAGTGGCTGTGAGAGCAGTTAGACCACATTCTAGAAAAGTATGGCAAGCAAGTTTGAGTTGAGTGAGAGTGTGTGCCAGTCACCTAAACACATTCAACTTCCATGTTCCAAGATAGGCCTCCTTGAAGAAAGAAAATTGTCGTGGGCGTGGGGAATCCTAACCCGAGGAGATATAAAGGAAAATTCTATAGTGCTTCCCATCTGGGTGTAGATAACGGTATATGAATCGGGTATTTTGAAGTATCTGCGGGCCTCGCCTAGTGGACGAGTGCATCGGCTAGGTGGAAGCGCTGGTATCTCTAGTAACTCTCACCATATCTGGTGGTACTGTCTTTAAAAGAGCTATTGCATTTATAATGAAGGCATCTGAACTTGCTGTCAAGGCTGAGGTGCTGACATATCGCGGGCTGATAGACGGTGGTCTGGAGAATTGGAGACCAAAACGGAGGAGTGAGCGAGATCAGAAAGGGGAGTCAGCGATGTCGACCAGCCCTGAGTGACTGGCAAAGTCCGAGAAGGAAATCGGTTCGCGGGAGAAAGAGAAAGATTTCACAAGGGGGAGGGAAAATTTTCAAGAAACTTGAAGTACCGGATACAATCGTATCGGAGCGCTTTGGTTCCCCCGTACTGAGGTGGGTGAGTGACAGTGGCGAGAGCACATGACTGCGCATTGTTACATCTTTCACTGACAATACTTAGTACAGTAATCGAGGAGACAACAGACTCCGGATCATATTATGCGTACAAATTTATATATTAAATGACTGGGATGATTCCCTTGACTGCAAGACACTGGCCGCTGTAGGAATATGACAATTCGACTCTACGCTTAAACCTCAGTCTTACCTCTTGAAATACTATCCGTTTAAGGTTGTGATTATCAGTTCTCAACGCAAGGAATTCCCTCCGAGGCTCCAGGTTTCGATGCTCTAGCATTTCCCCATAGCTAGACTTTCTCCAGAGTAGCCGGTACAGCCGAAAACCCGACATATAATACGAAGTCATTAATACCTAAAGATTTCTTTCTTCGGACCTACGCTGAGACAAGCCTGTCATTGATAGCCATGGAGTAATCAAGAGCATTGCTCATTTTCTAGGACTAAGCCGTACTAGTACAAAGAGGTATCGATAAAAAGCAAGTTAAAAACGTTGCTACTGCCTTGACTTGAAGATCGCCAATAAAACCGAGGAGAATGCTGAGTGGCCCGTCGATTTGGTCGTTGCCGGAAACACCAAGTGTCTGTATCTAAGCTACGTTACCAGCTGACATATTTCAAGCATATGTATACCCTTGGCGTCATGTCTGCGAGACCTCAGACTGAAGAAAGCCAGACGAGTGGGACAAGCAGCTGGTAAACGATTTGCCCCAATCATCTTCAACTAGAGTAAACCAGATTGAAACAGCTGGCGGGTGAAAATGCTGGAAAGTGACTTGCACATAACCGCCAAGAATCATAACCTACAGATTGAGGGACTAATGTAGGTAGAGGATACGGATCGATCAAAGACTGTCCTCATATGCGACTTCAGAATGTGGGTAGAACCACGATCGGTGTGGTGATAGTGAGTATCATATCAAACTGCGCTAACACTTACTCTTTACTAGATGTATTTAGAGAATAATGGATGGTCGCGGTGTTTGAGAGAGGATGAACCTCATGCAGAGCCTGAAGATTACCATCTGAACTTTAAGAAAGCCACACAATCGAATCATTAAAACTTCATAATTGTCAAGTATTCTTAAGCATGTCAGTATCTGGTTGAGGGAATGTTAGGCGATGGCAAGAACGACAACACACCAGTCCAGTCTATCTATGGATAGAGAGATACAAGGGTGGATTGGGCTTCGTGCTAAGCCACTGCGATTGCGCTCGCGGGGGAGTTGTATATCTCTTGATCATGTGTGGTCAATGCTAGGTCAAATTTGAAGTGCTAACATCCGCACGCATCAGTTACTAGATAAGGCATACGAATTATAAATATGTCCTATTGCGATGGACTCATGAATATTGAGTTTTGCGGCACCCCGTAGACGTATCGCCGTTGCAAGAGCTTGGCTGCCCAACTCATCCTGGCTGCTATCCATCTCCCACTAGGCCTCATGAAGAAGCCCAATGAAACATGTTTCCATTTAACGTCTCCCGAAGGAATAATTGACTCAGTTCTTCTGATCTCCAAGTTGAATAACGTTGAACTGGTTTGATCGACGTAAGAGGCAACCGTGGGAACTCCACTGATAGTGAGAGGATTGGCAGCGCCTGCCCAGCATGGATGCCATCACTGACCTTGACTCCAGTAAAGACCTTCAAGTCCGTAGAAAACACATTCCCCGATGCGATTGAGATCTGTGAGATCTGTGATATTGACTTTGAGGATCGCTGGGTGCGTGCTTCACTTCGCTCCGAGACGCTTTCTAAGTGGACTTTGCCACCCAAGAAAGACGTAAGGTTGAGGGCACCCGCGAATCTGGGGTTTGAGTTCAACCCCTGTTTAGATTGGATCAGTCGCCTATCTACGATGAAAGACAAAGTGTGCTAGGACTTTCGCTCATCTAATTAGTCATCTGGCACTAAGAAGATGAGAAACCGCCAAATTTGATCGGCCTCAAACCCGGCCCCTAGACAATGGAAGAAGTGTGAAGCGGGTGCAAGGAAGTGAACCCTGGAGATGTGCCAGTGACACCTTGAGTTCTACTCCATTGTGTTCCCGAAGAACTTCCAAGGTGACTCGTCTTGTATGACTCTACGAATGACAATCTGGGCACTTGGTGGAGTACGGCATCTTTGGCGTCGGAACCTGTGGGGTAAATGGCTCCGTAGCACGAAAAAAAAAAGCAAGAACCAAGTAAAGAAGCGGCAATGCGCCGGCAAACTAGGCTCTCGGGGCGTGAAGCTCGAGGCTGTTGTAACTCAACATCCTTCAACAGTTTTTGGCCATCGAAAGGCGGCAAGCAAGGACTCGACTCAACGGGTAACGACCGGAAATACTTGACCCCCTCCCCACCAAGCTTCCCTAATGGAGCGACATAGATAAGATCGGCCTAATGAATGTTCGTACACTCTGTGACTCGGCATGTTCCAAGCCATGTGCATCGGAGTAGACTTATTAGTGGGGCTGCCGCGGGCGACGAGTTCGCATGACGCCACAGCACAGGCGACACCCCAGACTTTTTCACCGTCAACATCAATCGCAACACCTACATATCTACCACACTTGCTTGATTACCAATATGCGAGAATGCAACCTACCGTCCTGCACGGTACCACGGACATGGTGCATCGCCATGTGCCAGAGATCAGCAGCTAAAGCAGGCAGACGGGCACACGAGCAAGAAAATTCAACCACAGCGTCAGCCCATCTGTGGTAATCCCTGACTGAATGACACCGCATGTTCCCCCCTTCGCCAGAGAAGATATCTGGAATGTTCCAGCGCCTTCAGCGCAGAGAGCAGAAGGATTCGAGGTTGGCCGAGGTGGGGTACCACAAATTGCATGGCGCTCGTGGCCGGCATACTATGTCGTAGGCTGTGGCTGTGGTGATGCTCGGCGGGCGGGCGGTCGGAGGAAACGGGGGACCGGGCTGTCGCGGGCAGTTCCGGCCACGGACCGGTCTATTCCCCCGGTCGAGGCAAGCCATGGCTGAACCCCCGCCGAAGCGGCGATCAACAACCTAGCGAAGCCAGATGGAACGGTTCCAGCTCGTAAAAGGCCAGGGTGGTGATGGTGGGCCGGTCTCGGGCAGGCTTGGGGATGGTGTCCTTTTGGTGGTGGGCTTGCAGGCTTGCATTTGCAGGCGGGCTAATAAAGCCTCTAAAATCGGTGTCGCCTGCGCGGCCACGCCTTACGAACAACGAGGAGCGGAGCCCCGGATGCACCCCACCCGGCCTGACACGGTACGAGGGGCACTGTACTGCGGAGCTGACCATCTCACCGACACGCCCAGAAACGCTGCTGACGGGGGATTTCAAGGTGGGCCTGTGGCGCACGGACATACCCCCAAGGCACTAACAGCACAGTGCATCGCCCAGGCTGACACTGTCGGCCGACGTAATTGGTGCGTCGGCCCACCCTTTCGCGGCCCCAGAGCGTGCTGCCTGTCAATCGAAGGGCGCACTCTTGACATTCTGGCACGCACGGGACCCCGGCCACTCCTGCCTCTTCTGAGTGGGCCGTCGTTTTCCCCTTGGCCTGGGTGGCTCCTTTGGCCGTCCTTGGTGTGGCTGGACTCGCTGGAACTGGCTGGAACTGGCGCAACTGGCTCGGCTGGTGGGTTGGCTCTCACTCATGACTCCATCCGACGCCGCATCTTAGAACACCATCGATTGAACAAAACCGAGCGCGTCTCCACGCTTTGCTGACTCGCCTTCTCCTCCTCTAACTTCATCTTCATGTCAACTACTCCTGGCTCGAAAGGCGTCAAGGACTTGCTTACATCTCAGACCAGGTGGGACAAGTTCGACTAGACCCTCGTCGCTTGACATTGGCGGCACTGCGCAAAGGCGGGTGCTTGTCATTGTGACGCCTTTTCACACCCCTCGTCGATGCGACCCGCGCCTTTCGTTTGACTACAGCTCGACTGCATTGCGCCCTTTGACCTGCAAACATGACCACCATTCACGAGATGGACGAGTACGTCAATTGGGACAATGCCGCTGAGGCCCTGGGAAGCCCCATGGGTAACGCCTTTCAACCCGACTCCACCCTCGCCCATTCTACCGACAACGACAACATCGATCTCGTCCTCGCAAATGTCAACGAGGATGACTTCAGTTTTTGCGCCCTGCAACACTTCTCCGAGAACAACTTTGCCATGCCAGATGTCTCCACTGTTCCCGTCGACATGGACTTGACACCCGCTCTCGCTTGGGACTTTCCCTCATCGCCGTGTACCAACTGCTCCCTTGGTGGCTTCTCGTGCAAGACCATCCGAGAGGGTCAGTTCAAGGGATACTGCACTAGCTGTGTTGCTTTGAGTATCGATTGCAGCTTTGGTACTGGCGATGGACTCTTCAACCTCGACCAGACGGCCTTTCCCCTCAACCAGTGGTCGATATCTGATATCCAGCCCAGCACCACCGCCCTCGACGATGGCCATGACGACTCTCTCAAGTCATCCCGGAACACTTCTGCAACCGACCTGGTCACCTTGGCCGAAGGCGGCACCAAGGCAGCGGCCCCTCCCAAAATCGGTGCTCGATTCTCTAGAGAGTCTGTTCGCATCCTGAAGAACTGGCTCTCCACTCACAACCGACATCCTTACCCCAGTGACGAAGAGAAAGAAATGCTTCAGCGACAAACTGGCCTTAACAAGACCCAGATCACCAATTGGCTGGCCAATGCTCGTCGCCGTGGTAAAGTCCAGGCGCAGGCACCTCGCTCGACATCCCCTCACTTCAAAACTTGGTCAGGTCCTATGGATATTCCTCAGCGACGAGGCACTCCTGCTCTCGAGGCCATGAACCCCCTTCAGCGTTGGGAGCATTCGCCCCCAGAGAACGAACCGGCCTCGGTCACTGCTATCGCCAGGGCCGTCACTGCCTCCTCGTCAGGCCTATCATCAGGACTGAACAGCCCTTTCAGCCTTCACTACACTGACGATGGTTCAAATAAATCTCTCTGCAACCAGTCTTCAGCCAGCAGTTTGGGCACATCCCACTCCAGCAATGGATCGTTTGGCTCGGCCTACTCGCATGGGTCGCGCAACTCTTGGGGCTCCTTTGGTTCGGCCCCATTCAACACCCGAGGTCGTCGCCGCCGTCGAAGAAGGACATCCGCGAAGCCGGGCAATGAGCCATCTACAAACCTGAAAGCTCCTCTCAAGACTTTCCAGTGTACATTCTGTACCGAAACCTTCAGAACGAAGCATGACTGGCAGCGTCACGAAAAGTCGCTGCATCTGTCTCTTGAGAGATGGGTCTGCTCTCCCCATGGACCTCGGGCCGTCAACCCAGAGAACGGCCAGTTGTCTTGCGTTTTCTGCGGCTTGGCTAACCCAGACGACGCCCATATCGAGACCCACAACCACTCAGCCTGCCAAGAGCGATCAGGCGAAGAGAGGACATTTTATCGAAAAGACCACCTCAACCAGCATCTGCGCTTGGTCCACAACATCAAATTTTCGGACTGGTCCATGAAATCCTGGAAAATCGCGACTCCCGAAATCCGGTCCCGGTGTGGTTTCTGTGGTATCGTGATGGACACATGGACCATTCGAGTCGATCACCTGGCGGAGCATTTCAAGACTGGTTATTCCATGGCTGACTGGAAGGGTGACTGGGGTTTTGAAGTCCCTGTGCTCGACATGGTCGAAAACTCTATCCCGCCTTGTATGAGACCTCTGCAGTATCCTGTAGATCAGCTTAAAGCGTCTAACTTTTGAAATAGATCTCATTCATTATGAACGGAACTCTCCATTGCCATTTGTAGCAAACGTTTCTCCGCCGGAATCCCCTCGAAATGCCTACGAGCTAATTAAGTTGGAGTTGGCCTACTTCATGGCGAACCACGAGGAACAACATGGACGACTACCGACTGACGAAGAACTGATGGTGGAAGGATGTCGTATCATTTTTGCGAGCGAATTGTTGTCACTACAAGGTGTTGCAACACTCCCTTCCTGGCTTCGTGACGCCATCATGAGCTCCGACACGTTGGCTCAAAAGGCGCGATTTGGACCCCTTCGTGGTGCAGCAGAAAACAGGCTTGCATCCCTCAAGATTAACGGAAAGGACAATTTGTTCGAGGAGTGTCCTATGGAGGTGCAACTCCAGGAGTTTGTCAGGGCCAAGAAGATGTTGGGCCTGACGGCGATGGACGACGAGCTCCAAGAAGAGGCTTGCTGCATTGTTGGCCGCGTCGAGGAAATCTCGACGCACCCCTCAGACGCCATCGCTAACTGGCTGCTGCGTCTGGTTACATCCTCTACCAACTGGCTGGCCCCCTTCCGGCGCCGGGCCCATCTCCCACGAAACGAAGATATCAAGGATCAAGTTTACCGTTCGACTGATCCCACGCTGATTGATTCAACCGTGCACAGCTACTCTCGCCTTGAGAGGGAGCTGGGAGATTATCTCAATTCCCAACGATCCTTGGGATTAGAACCTACGGATGATGATCTGCAGAGAGAAGCGCGTATCATTATCTACGAGTTCGATGACGGCTGGAACCAGACTGCAGCTGACAGCGTCACCTGGTTGAAAAATTTCAGGGGTCGACACCCTATTGCGGGAGCAAACACGGCATCTGATAGCTCACCAGCGATCTCCCAACAGCCAAGCACCCAGCCCACGTTGACCGAGACCCCGCTCACGGCCGTAACTACGAAGTCACCAGAATGTCCGATGAGAGATGCTCGGGAGCCTTATGGCTCACCAAGCTCACTCCGGCCTGGTCCCTTCTTCTTGAATGATGCCAACTGCTACCTGCGGTTGGCCAAGGAGTTGACCAGGTGGGTGTCATCGACGATGTCACCAAATAACCCCAACCAGCACGTGCCAACCGATGCCGAGCTTCAGCACCAGGCTCGGTGGATCCTCTATGACGAGTAAGTAACTGCGGCTAGGGTATCAATCAAAAATAAGACGATATACTAACATGGATGCAGTGACGATCCGTGGAATCAAACCGCCGCGGACAACATGGAGTGGCTCATGAGGTTTAAACGCCAGGTCGGGCTCCTGAAAGAGGACGGCCCTGGCCTCCCCGAAGGAAATGCCTGGGCGCTTGAGCAAGGCGGTACTGGATTCGCGCCGCCCTACGCATACCCGAAATTAGGCCTGGAGCCTTTCCATGATAACATCCAAGTGCCGATGAGAAATGGAGCCAAGTCTTTCTCGGCAGGCCAATCAGGGGCAAACGGCTATCTTGAGACCTTGACGTCTCTATGTGTGCGCCCGGCGTCTGTGTTCTGCTCTCGCGAATTGGAACGCGGTCTCATGGATTTCGTGGAGGACCACGTCACCAACACAGGGCGCATGCCGTCAGATGAAATGATGCAGGCCCGGGGCCGCCAGATCCTTAATGCGGATGCCACGGCAGCTGAAGACTCAGCGTTGCTGAACAAGTTCAAGGAGATGATGTCAGAGAAGCTACCGCAGGGCAGCCAGGCGAAGAAGGCCATTGATGCCGCACCTGCCATGCCCAGCAATATGGACGTCAACATCTCGGACGACGATATCAACAACATTCTACAAGATATGAATTTCGAATTCGACCCCCAAGACTTCGGTGGGGTGTCACTGATGGGGATGGAGGGAGTAGATGATATGGGTGGTGTCAGCCTGAACTTGAATGGCTTCAAAAGCTAGGGACCGCTTTTTACGATCCAGGAGGCGCATTGATGAATATTTAGAAGGAGGGATCGATTGATTGCGATGATTTGCATGCTTCTGTATAGACGCATGCAAAATACAGACGATGGTGTTGGATGATGTCAACGACAGTAGTTTGCGGATACCATGGAATTGAATGGCTTGGCTTTGGACTGGGGGCTAAATACGATTGGAAAACCCCACCTGTTCTACCGGTACGGATACAATAGAAATACGCTTTGGTTTTTCTTATCACGATTGGCTGCATCATGTGTACTTGAATGTAACAATGGTGTATCTCGCAGTCACTGTACGGGGTAGAAATGACGGAGTCCCGTGCATGCGGCGTATGTCACCTTGCAATCCCAAAATCCCACTATCCCACAGGGATTGTGCATTTCCAAATGCGCATTGATTCACATGACAGGGAGGCCCGGTTCGCAGCTCATAACAGGCAGCCTGCTGTGGCCCGCCAAAAACGTGGTTTTCGTCCCAAGGCGTGACTTATTTCTGCGCTTCAACGGACGGTGGCTTCTCTGCCGTCCCAACGGGGCGCGCCACTCAGGACCGAAGGATCGATCCAAAACATTTAACCTGCGATTTCTAGGTGGTTGCCTTTCCCTGGGATCCGAAGCCCCGAGACGGAGCGCGTAATATTATCTGGGCCAACTCGTCAGCGCGGCTCCGCCCGACGAGGCTGCGACGTCCGGCAGGGGGGGTTTTCGTGAAGAAACCAGGAGACCGGAAGAGTGCGACGAGGCACCGCGACGCAGAGATCGCGGCTGACTGTTGGATGCCGTCCGGCAATTGAAGGCGCTATCGCTATCGCACCGCGCCACCATCGTTTCTTGGCTTCGACAATGCCGACGTATCTGTGCCACGGCTTCCGATGGCACCGGCGCGACATCCGCATCTTCGTCATCCTGAACGACCTCGAGGATGCCGCCTCGAATTGGCTCATCGGACCGGCGACGTCGTCGGCCATCCTCTCACAGCTGCACACCAGCTTCGACTTCCTGCCGGAGCCACCACCACCGCCAACCCCGGCCAAGAAACCCCGGCCGTCCACGGCGTCAGGGGCGTCGAGGGAGCCGCAGCCGCAGCATCACGACGATGACTTCACCGTGCCCCCGTCTCGCGTCGCCGAGTCCAAGGACGCCGTGCTCATGCACTCCTGGTCCGCCGTGAAGCTGCTGGAGGAGTTTGACCCGGACGACACCAAGCTGCCGAGTCGCCCGTATGCCTACGTCGCCGACTATGTGGTGCGCATCGACCTGAGCGCCAATGTGGTCGACGAGATGGCCAAGTACCGGATGCGAAGGCAGGATGAGTGGTTTAGCCGGCTGAGGGACGAACTGCAGAAGGGTGAGGACATACGATGGTATGTTGTCGTCTGTGGTGATGACGTGAGGGACGTGCCTGCGGGCAGCGACGACGAGGACGGCGAGGACAACCAGAAGGATGACGACGATAGTGAGGAGGAGTATGTGAACGACAACGACACAGCGGAAGGAATCCCTTTTCAAGGACTGAAACCACCGCCCTCCAAACCGCCGCCCTTGAAGCCAATCGAGCAACCAGTCGAGCAACAAAGGCCGAGGACAAGTCCAGGGCCCTCAAGCAGCAGCAGCCTCCCGCTGCGGCCATCACCACTCAGCTCGCACCCGCCCTTACCAAAAGTACCAGCCGAATTTGATGGCCTCAAGCAGCCCACGAGGACCCCGCTGAAGAACAAGAAATCGATGGCTGAGGGGCTGAGGAGGTTATTCGGGAAGAAGGAGAATGCCCCGAGCACGCGGTGAGAAGGAGGCGTTTACGCTGGGGCAGTTTGTGTCATTGGAGTCTCGGGCAGCGACAAAGCGTGGCAATTGGACCTTTTCGTTATTGGAGAAGCGGTG
This sequence comes from Cylindrodendrum hubeiense, assembly GCA_014621425.1. Classification (NCBI taxonomy): domain Eukaryota; kingdom Fungi; phylum Ascomycota; class Sordariomycetes; order Hypocreales; family Nectriaceae; genus Cylindrodendrum; species Cylindrodendrum hubeiense. The sequence continues at coordinate 501 of JAANBB010000195.1, read as the reverse complement.
ATGTTTGGTTTGTGAAAGAGCGAGACTGGCTGGGAGAGTGGTAATAGTTTGGGCAGATCTAGAGTTGATCTTGGCTCCGCGAGGGGGACTGCGATATTGGTGTTGCTGGCCGGGGATCAGCATCATGTCGCGTTTGGGATTCAAGCTATACCTTTTCTAAAATACTTAATTGGCCGATATAATAATAATCAACCCATATGAAACAAACATCTTTCCGTTGAATCCCAGTGCGCATCACGCAACCAAACATACCGATACTCTGGTTCCGACGGAGCCAATGCCGAAAGCCGTTACGATGACGTCGGGGTTCACGTCACGTGTAACCGAGACATTCCCCAATTCAATATCCAGCCAACCGGGCCCGGTAGCACAACGTCGTTTTGTCCACCCAACTACCTACCACCTACCTAGGTAGCGAGAATGAATTCTCTGCTCGCTCACCTCCAATAGTCGCCTCGTCCATCCCCGGCGCACCGGCCATCCACTGCCGCCGACCCTCCG